>LPNX010753962.1:3321-65588 GCA_001517045.1 Pseudotsuga menziesii
TCATCTAGTAATGAAGTAGTGTGACTTCATAATTTATTTGTAGGGTTTTTTTATAACAAGTGAGAGGCGACTTGTATTTTATGTGACAACCATAGTTGTGTGAAGTTGTCTAAGAACCCAGTGTTTCATGAAAATTCCAATCACATCGAGATCAAGTACCATTACATCATAGATATGGTACAGAAGGGAGTAGTGAAGCTCCAGTATATTGCAATGAACGAGTAGAGAACTGATGTGTTGACCAATCCTCTATTGAGAGTGAAGTTTGAGTACTTTAGGGATAAGCTTGGTGTGTTGTAGAGAGATGTCCCTTGTAAGAGGGAGGGATGAGTCTGATATATGATTCTGAGGATGTAGCTGATTATGTGATAGCAGCAAATATTCATTTACAGGAATGTATTACTAATCTCTATGAGAATTGGAGAGAGTGACCATCTCATGATGACTAGAGAGAGTGATTGTACTTGTGATGACTAGAGAGCATGACCATACTGTTGTATGTGTATCCAGTTGAGCTACGTATCTAGTTAGAGCTAGTATGTTTGTGTGCACTAGAGAGAGTGACTAGCTCATGATTAGTAGAGAGAGTGGCTATACTCGTGATGACTAGAGAACATGACAATACTATTGTATGTGTATCTAGTCGAGATGTGCATCCAGTGAACTAGACATCATGACCAAATCATGAGGATTGGATAGCATGACCATACTTGTGTTGGTTGGAGAGAGTGAACACACTTGCAATGACTAGAGAGTGTGACCATACTTGCGATGGTTGGAGAGAGTGACCATACTTGTAATGACTATAGAGAGTGACCCTACTTATTATGTGTATCCAGTTGAGTATGTGTATCCAATTGAGTGTCTATCCATTCGATTATGCATATCTAGTTGAGTATGTATCCAATCGAGTGTCCATCCATTTGAGTATGGGTATCCAACTGAGTATGTGTATCCAATCGAGTTGTATGTCCAATTGGATGTGTGTGACTCAGTTCTTTATGACCTAGTTGAAGTCCCATAATGACGTAATGTGTGCTCTTGATTTGTTGATGTGTTGCTACTATGATTCCATTGGATATATGTCGTGACTGATGCATGATTGAGAGTATGGCTTGCTTGTGATAAATTATAGTGATGTGTAGATTCAAGAGATGCCACAAGTCAATGGTGAGAGTATAGAGTTGTAGGAGCAGTGATGATGATCATGTCAAAAGAATGCATTCCTTAACAAGGAGTGTTGAAGATTATGTATATTCAGAAGATATTCTTATTGTATTATTATTGTACTTCCTTCAACAGATATTCATATTGTAATCGATCATGTAAAACCCTAAAATAATTCAAGTGAAAATAGTCAATTCTTACCCACACAAATCATTGGGTAAAATTTCCCTAGTCACTGAGTAAAAGTGCCCCAACATTGGGTAAATATTCCCCAGGGAATTCGACCCAGTTAGTGGAAAATTGAACTAAAAAATAGTATAAATAGGAGGGTGCACTCCTCATTTGAGACACACTCGCTCACTCACTCAAGTTCGCTAGAGAGAAAGAAGAACAAGTTTGCTAGAGAAGGAAGAGTAGTTGCTTTGTGGAGACATCTATCTTTGGGTTTTATATCTTGGTTATTACCAGGATCTTTGTGTGAAAGATCCTTAGCTCTTTGCTATATTGAATTGACATTATACTTGCTGATGAATCTATATTAAAAATTTTGTTGCTTTTTATTCCCTTGAAGGGTTTCCTAGAGAAGTAGTTTTGGGTTTCATGTTTACTGTTGAATGTATTTCTTTCAGTGATCCTTATGCATGTAATTATTATGACGTGATATGCTAAATGAATGAAAATCTAATATAATTTTTTGTAAGTGAAAACTTTAACATCTATTGGGTTTCCTTCCTTTCTTACCTGGGGGCTCTTTTTCTTCTTCTTTGTATTATGACGTTTATTCCTATGAGGACTTGGACCTTGATCTTATTACCGAGCTTAACGCTCCCGGCCTTACTTACATGATTGGGTCCGCTAGAAGAATAATTGTGTAATTTTCTTCTTGGCTTGTTTCTATAAGCATCGGTTGATCTTTTTCTACCTCCTTTGATATTTCTTCCCTTATTTGACTTTCTTCACCAGGATCTGGGTCTTGGTTGGCTAGAGCCTGAAATTTGTTTGTAGAGGGTCCTTCTCTAAGAGGGGGGGGCATTCTTCCTCAAGGTATTCCTTCCTTTTTTGGAAACTATATTCCAGTCTCGATCCTTGTTAATCTCCTCTTCCTAAGCTTTCTATTTGCACATTTTTTGTCGAAATGGCCATATTCATGGAGAGACTTGCATTTAAATGGGATTTGATAATGATCTACTTTCTGAAGATGATTCCAACCATCCATTAAAATTTCTATTTCCTCTGGAAGGACCTTTTCCAGTTCTACCTCAACATAAATTCTAGCACACAAGAATAGGGATGGTTTTGGCTCACCTCTATCTATATACTTTCCCAAGGTGTTCCCAATAGCTTTTAGATCCTCGTGCCCCCAACAATGTAGAGGGAGATGAGGAAGCTTAACCCAGACAAGGATGACATAAGGGATGTCTTTTTTTGGATCAAAGGAAGCTCTCCATTGATTTAAGTGTGTACCTCTAGGGCCCATGCAGTATGGCCCATTCTGAATTATCAAGTCTTTGTCCTCTTTGAAATTGAATAGGAAAACAAAGAAACCCTTTCCACAAAAAAATTGAATAACTTCTCATTTTATGAGTGGTCTCCAATTCTTGTTTATCCAGACTTCTATTGCTTTCGGAGAAGGCCAAAGCCCTGTGAAATGGCCTATCAGTCCTTTCTCCAAAATGGATACAATTTTGTTTATGGTTGAGGCGGAACATAGCTTGACTTAAGGAGTTGTCGCGATCTTGACAAACCTTGTATCAACATCAAGATCCAATTTTGCACTTGCAGGCACAACGACAGAGATCACCCTTCTGTAACAAGTTTCGAGATAGGCAACCTCGTCCAACACAGAGTCCATAGGAGATGCCATGAGTAGGTATGAATCAGGAGGTAGAGATACAAAAGCCCTAAACAAAACAAGAGCACTTATCGAATTGATTTCAACCTTTTTCCTTTAATTGCATTAATTAATCATATAAAATTATCATTATTTATATAACAAATAATTAATATTTGTATTATTACTTATATTTATATATGGAAATAATTTATTAATAATTATATGAATTTACCAATTAAGAAAATTAAAAGATTTATTATTTATATAACCATGATTTATATTATTGATTATATGAATATAATTCTTTAAATAAATATAAGTGTACATAAATCAATTAAATGAAAAATAAAAAAATGAAAATAATTGAGTTATATTGCAATGTGACATCATCATTGAGGACCATATCAATTTAACATAGTTCTCAACCTCTTAATGTTGTAATGTGAGAAGATTACCAATTCAACTTCTTCATGTGAGAGTGACATAACATTGAATTCAATCTTTTTAGCAAATTTAATCATCTTCATCATCAATGAGCATGGTCAACCATTTTTACTCATGCTTAAATATAACTAACCTGACCAAACATAGCTAGTTATATTAATATATTTTGAACAAAATTCTACCATGTTCAAGAAGCAAAATCATCCATACTTAAAAGTCAACCATATTTAAATATGCTTAACCATAATTAGGGCCTCAACAAGAGCGTCATGTCACTTACAATTAATCTCACTGGTAGTTGTCACTGTTAATCTCAATAAATTCCAGTGTTCCAAGAGTTAAGCAGTTGCAATTTCTGGAGAATTTTCTAGAAGAGTAAGTCGCCACCTGGCAGTAAGCACAGCAAATATCGACACGACGACGGTAAGAAGTTAGCTAGTTAATCACGCAACAAACTCTCTTTGCTGCCGCGTGGTCTTTTGACTCCAGAAATTATCAATTTAAATACCCCACTACGCCTTCCCTCTTCCCACTACTTTTTATTGCTCTTCCTCTACTTCAGGCTGTTGAGAGTTGTATTGTCTGGAAATACAAACTGAGAGATTTTCTTTTCACAAAGAGAAAGAGATCAAGATGGTTAAGCAAGTAGAATCAGGCCGTCGGGTTGAAGGATGGGCTGCCAAGGACGACTCCGGCATTCTCTCGCCCTTCAACTTCACTCGCAGGTTACAGCTGGGAAAACATTAATGCTTGGTGTTAAGAGATATGAAAATTCAGTTTCAATTCATTGACAGTTTTCATTTATTTTGACAGGGAAACTGGATCCAATGACGTAACTTTCAAGGTCGCATACTGTGGAGTCTGTCACTCTGATTTGCATCAAATTCGGAACGAATGGAAAAATTCTCAATACCCAATGGTTCCTGGGTAATGTCTTTCTATTTTCCTTTTGTTACCAATCCAGCTACTTTAGATCCTTTGCAATCATCGCCCAATTTTAATTTGCATTTACTCGTATGAAATTGCAGACACGAAATTGTAGGGACTGTACTTGAAGTCGGATCGGAGGTGAAGAATTTCTCTGTTGGAGATCGCGTGGGCGTAGGCTGCATGGTTTGGAGTTGCCAACAATGTGACTCTTGTGGCAAAGCTCAAGAACAGTACTGTGACAAGGTTGTTTGGACGTATAACGGCATTTATGGGGATGGATCTCCCACGTTTGGAGGTTATTCATCTTGGATGGTGTGTGACCAAAGGTATATATATAGTTTTACTAATTTATGCATTGTAAACAAATTTGTTTTAGATCTCGGCCAATTGCAGTTTTAATCAATTCTGTGGTGTGTAATTAAACAGGTTTGTAGTGAAGATCCCGGAGAACTTGCCATTTGATGCAGCAGCACCATTGTTATGCGCAGGAATAACTGTATACAGCCCCATGCAACACTTCCAAATGACAGAGCCCGGAAGAAGACTTGGAGTTGTGGGGCTTGGCGGTTTGGGACACATGGCTGTCAAATTTGGCAAAGCTTTTGGACTGCAAGTAACGGTGATCAGTACATCACCTAAGAAGGAAAAGGAAGCCATAGAGGTTTTGGGGGCAGACCACTTCCTGATCAGCAAAGATGAGAAACAGATGCAGGATGCAACCAAATCGCTGGATTACATAATTGACACAGTCTCTGCTGAGCATCCCTTGCTGCCTCTTCTCAGTTTATTGAAGGTGGATGGGAAAATGGTTTTGGTTGGCATGCCTGAAAAACCTTTTAACCTCCCTGCTGTGGCTCTTACATATGGCAAGTCCTTGAAGCACTTTTGGCCTTCTATCTGCATTCCTTGTGATTTGATTTATTTATATCTGCATTCCTTGTGATGTGAATTATTCTATGGACATGGCCTCTGATTAATTGTCAGATGAGGAGGGTAATTAAGACAGTGATTGTGTTTTTTTGGTTTGGATTTTGCAGGTCGGCGATTTGTGGGGGGAAGTATGATTGGAGGAGTAAAGGAAACTCAGGAGATGTTAGATTTTTGTGGAAAGCATAACATATCTTGCATGATAGAGAACATTGCAATGGATTACGTGAACACAGCCATGGAACGATTAGGGAAGGCAGATGTCAAGTACCGTTTTGTGATCGACATCGCTCGAAGCTTTTCATCTCCAACGACTGACTGACTGAGATTGAGATGATGTTATCCTTTTCAGGAATCCATTTTCATGTTAGGGGTTGAGCGTTGGTAGAATCCATTTAGCTGAGATTGAGATGATGTTATCATTTTCAGGAATCCATTTTCATGTTAGGTGTTGAGGGTAGAATCCATTTAGCCAAAATAAAAAAGCCATGTTCATGTTTTAGTCCTCGTAACGAAATACTTTTATATTACCACATGTTCATGTTCGAGTCCGGTTAACGAAATGATTTTATATTTCCACGTTCTTCTTCGTTCGTTGGAACTAAATAGTATCTTTGCTTATTCCTATTAAAAAAATGCTTTCTATCTTAATCTATTTTTGCAACCAAAATAATTTATTTTTATAATCAACATAAAAAAAATTAATCCATTTTTCTTTCTAACATAATCTACTTTTGCAATCAAATTAATCTATTTTTACAATCAAAATTGCAATTTTAAACAAAATAATTTATTTTTATAATCAACATAAAAAAATTAATCCATTTTTCTTTCTAACATAATCTATTTTTGCAATCAAATTAATCTATTTTTACAATCAAAATTGCAATTTTAAAATAAATATTTAATGCATTTTTTTCAACCAAAACAATCCATTTTTACAATCAAAATTTCAATTTCAACAAACAAAATTACAATCAAAATTTCAATTTCAACAAACAATACAACAAACAATATTACACTAACTCATTTTTTGCAACCAAAACAATCCATTTTTACAATCAAAATTACAATTTCAACAACTTTCAACCAAAAAAAATTCTATTAACACAAAAACCCTTTCCAAATTACAAAATTACAATTTCAACAAACAAAATTACAGTTTCAACCCAAAAAAAATTCTATTAACAAAAATTCCCTTTCCAAATGGTCTCCAGTTTAACTCAATTCTCACATGGCTTTAAATAATTCTACAATATATACATTTATATAAATCCTTATATTTTAATAATTACCTTTAAATAATTATATAGCTTTAAATAGTTGAGTTTAGCTCAATTCTCACATTTTAAATAAATGCTTTAAATAATTATACAATATATACATTCATATAAATCCTTATATTTTAATAAATACATTTAAATAATTATAGAATACTTTAAATAATTATACAATATATACATTCATATAAATCCTTATATTTTAATAAATACCTTTAAATAATTATAGAATAGATACATTTATATACATCCTTTCATTTTAATAAATAGATTTAAATAATTATAAAATATATATAATATTACTCTTCATCATTATATGTTCGATGATTTTATAGTTTTTGTTTAATTACATATATGTCTCACATAGTTTTTGTTTAATTACATAATTGTAGGGTTTATATGTAATTGTTCGCATAGTTTTTGTTTAATTACATAATTGTAGGGTTTATATGTAATTGGCATGTGAATATATTGAATTATGTATTGTTAAGTTAATAATAAAATAATAAGTTAGAAATTAATTTTATGATAATTGCAAATTAACTAATAATTGGGTAATAATTTACAACTTAGATGTAACATTTCTAAGTTTACTAAATAATTTTTATTTATTTATTGAGAATTTAACTGCAAATACATAATGTAAATAAAATCATACTAACCCCTTCAATGAAGGTTCAAAAACAACTTACTGAATTAGTTTACTTGTATTCAAGTGAGGTCATGTTTAAAAAGCCTAGAATACTTGATAACCTACTATGATACTAAGAGGATGGGTTATAGGTCTTACTTAGCTCTTTTGGCTAAAGCAAAACCATATGTATTCTTCTTGCAGGTGATAGCAGTGGAGGCTTACCTTGCCTTGGTAACACACCCAAGGCCTAGCTAGAACAAAGGCCCTACTAAGCCAAGGGGAAAAATCAAACTAACCCTAAAATTAAAAGTATGTGCCTGAACATTCAAGGTTTATCATATGATAAAACGAGTGAGGAAAAACATGTGATGGCAACAAGGGTGATCTTTGTTGGTTTCGAAACTACAGAATTTTGGGTAAAAGATTTAAACTTTAGTGGCTTTTTAATGAAGCCACGTGAAGGCACATAGCTATCCCACTGTAAAGCACTAGCCCGCCTCCAAAAACCTTAAAGGTTTATCTTGTCTCTGTATCGTATGATTTTGTCTTTATGTTTTGGAAAAAGTCAGTCTATGTATAGTGTTTTGAAAGGTGGAAGAGACGAGGCTCTTGGCCTCCGGGATCTTGGCCTTTCTTAGCCTGCGACATACCCAAACTCTGTAATTGCACCCGTAGTTGTAACGGGTTGGCTCTTCGGCCAGTGATGTTGGTTTCTTCAGTGTTTGTTCTGTGGACTTGTCTGAGAACCGTCGCGGCCATCAACGTTTCCTCTGCATAAAGGTATGTCCCTTCGGGTTGCATTGATATTCTTTGTTGTAATTGTATACACCTTTGAAAATTTAGTTTGACCTCTGCATGTTTTCTTGTAAGAGGTTCTTGCTAGGGTTACTGCGTGGAAAATTTGACCAGTCTCTGTGGTGATGGTCGTGGTCTGGTAAGACCTAGAAGGCCACACTCCTTTCTCTTTGTGGCTCTGTTGGTTATGGCTCTGCCGCTTTGTGGTTGGGCTTGCATTCTCTTGAGTTGGAATCATTTTCGCATTTTCTTTCATTGAAATGGTAAACCCTCTTTGGTTCTTCCTTGAGGAATTTACAGATGGTTTGGAAGAGTTCTTCTTTCTACTATGGATTCGAAGGGACTGTAATGTAGTGCTTTTATTTAGCTTTGCTATGGATTAAAGATAGAGTTCTCTGTTGGAAAAGTTTGAGCGTTAAGTGCAGTTGTTTGACTGTCACTTTGAACTTGCAATTGTTTTGATTTTCTACTAGAAAATTCTCATGAGGGTTTTTGTTGTATTTACATAGTTGTTTTGATTCATATTACTCTATAAATTGTAAAGGTATTTAAACTGGATGTCGTCTCTATCCTTCGATCTTAACTTTGTATCTAGAAAATTTAGTTTTTTTTTTGAAAATAATCTCTTAAGGGTTTTCCTACTGTAAGTTTCTAGTTGTAAACTCTTCAAGGCCGGGAGGCCATTGTATTCTCTAGAACTCATGGTTATTACAGTAGTTATTATTTTGTATAGTTAGGGTCGTGAGGCCATTGCTCTACTTAGATCGTTTTTAAATTAGGGTAAAGTTGTGTCAAGAAATTATGGGATAAATATTTTAAGCCGTAAGGCTTTTGCGGTGACTATGAAGAGAATATCATTTCTTTTTGTTTCTAACTAGTTGATTACTTGCGGACATACCTTCCCTTATGGGTTTCGAACTCTTGTTTTAAAATATTAGTGGTTTGGCAATTTTAATAATCAAATTTTACTACTACATAAAGAAATAGTTGGATGGTTTATACCTTTGGCTGCAGCCTTTATTTGCTTGGATTTTTTTTATGAGGTTGAGTAGATTTAAACTTTTGTTTTGGCCGAATAGCCTCTGTAGACTTTGATCTGGTGACCTGTCAATTACTATACGATACAAAACTTGTTTATAATTGTTGCTCAATTCTGATTTTGCTAAGGTTTAGTTACTGTATTTTTAAATTATTGTTTTAAACCCTAGCTTATTCTAAATAAATGGTTTAGGTTGTCTGGCTAGACTTGAGTTGTGGTTGATCATAATTAAAATAAGCCTTTTGACTATAATGGAAGTTTTCTATAATAGGACTTTAGTAAGGATAATACTTGTAGAAACCTTTAAATGTAACTATGTTCTTAAATATTTTTATTAGATAGAGGATTTGTAAGTTTTATTAATTACATATACTGTATTATCCTGGATAAGTCTATCAACTAATGATATGTGATAAGAGTTAATTCGATTTCAAGGTTTACTTAACAATGATTACAATAGTCTATGGATGTAATGAGATGAAGCTTTAGGAAAAACGGTACTATAAACTCAAAAAACTGTTTATATTACTACATGTATGTATATACAATTTTTCCTTTAAAGAACAATTAGGAGAATCTTTTGGTTGTCATGTGCAGTTTTTTAGATTGCAGTTTTCCAGTTCTTTTAACAAGTAATGCCCTAGCATCAATCTATCAACCAGATTACCCCATGAAATGGGAGTATTAATTTCCTACCATACATTATTTCAAAAGGACTAAGTTTAGCTGAAGCTTGATAGTGATTATTATATGCAAACTCAACTAAGTGCAAATAATCTTCCCATTTCCTTGGATGATCTCTAACATACATCCTTAACATATCCTCTAAAACTTGATCTACTCTTTTTGTTTGTCCATCAGTTTGCGGATGATAAGCAGTACTGAAATTTAATTTAGTATCTAGTCCTTTAAATAATGACTTCCAAAAATTATCACTAAACTTAGGATCCCTGTCAGAAATTATTACCTTCGGAATTGCATGTAACCAAACAAAAACCTTCATAAATATGTCAGCAATGTGCTACCTTGCTTAGTTTTTCTACCACTACCACCATCCTAGATCCAAATCCTAAGCTCTATCAAGCATTGAGAGGGATCAAATATCTCGAGGTGCAAACCTCCTTGAGTGCAATACCTAAGAAGAGGTTTGCACCTCGGGATATTTGATCCCTCTCGGTGCTTGATAGAGCCTAGGATTTGGATCTAGGTTGGTTTCAGTCGTGGGCGGTGACACAAAACTGGAGTTTGATCAAGATTGTAATGAACAGGTTAAGGTGAAAACACAGGTAGAATTATGAGGATGATCTCAATGTAAGTAATAAGTATTAAGGATTGAATAAATTGTTAAATTGGTTTAGATTTATAGTGAGTCTAAGGTTTTTTATTTTTCCCCAAACAAACATTCTTCTTCTTCTTTTCTTAGAAGAGGCACATTCTACATTAATGTACATTTTTTCAACATTTCCACTAAAAATATTTACAGTTAGAAATTTGATCTATTTCGAAAATTGGTAGATTTTTTTTTAAGATAGATCTATGCTACGTAAACACATTTGTAAATTTTAAACTTGGGATTTCCTTGCAGGCTACAATTTCCGAAGCTTGAAAGTACAACTGTAATCTTTTTAGAAATTATAAAGTATAATAATGAATCGAGCATATCTTAATTTTGTTTCATTACTACTAAGGGATGGATGGTACAATGCTCATGGAAAAACAATTTTGGGAAATGAAGGTATTGATTAGTGTTTGAAATAATATATTTTTTGAAAATTTATAATTTTTTAGTAGTAGTTTAATTTTTATTTTTATTTTATTTTTAATTGAAATTGGGTAAAAAAAATTAACAAATCTCCTTAATGCAATTTACCATGGGTTGTTTAAGAAGCCTTGCATGGTTGTTTAGGAGGCCTTGCACATGGTTTTAAGACCATATGCAAGGCCAGCATATTTTTGGGCATAATTGCATGGTGTCAAATTTTCCATTGATAGTACATGTGCCAATCGAATATTTGATAATCAATTAAAATAATAAGCTACTGCCATTAAGAGGATCAAATCCACTCAGGAATTAGAGGGATTCGCCTACCAATCATTTTCAAGAGTGAAATGTGTAATTATATTTTTTCATTGTCTGTGTAGGAATTAGAGGCATCAAATCTACTTAAGAATTAGAGGGATTTGCCTACTAATCATTCTCAAGAGTGAAGTGTGCAATTAATTTTATGAATATTTGTGTAGGAATTAGAAAGATTCGCCCTATAATGTCTTGTAATTTATATAATTTGAAATGATATATTTTTTGAAATTTTATAATGTTTTTAGTTGTTTATTTTTAATGATATTTTTTACTAAAAATAGTCATTTACATTATAATTTATACAAAATATATATATATATATATATATATATATATATATANGTAGTATGCGTGGACTGCCTCGACTGAAACGATTCATTGTTATTAGATTCTATTTATTGGCATACCATGGAGGAGAACTTCTATATTTTTATCCTTTTTTCTTTTAATATTACAATTAAAATCTAGAGCGATGTACCAAAAATTGAATGTAAGTGTTTATAAATTGTGCTTGAAGGCCGTTGAGACGGTTTAAAATATAGAAGAAGGAATAGAATCTCTGCGTTCTTTACATTCGCCCGTAAGCATTTGAGCTCTTTAACATTCACCCGCAAGCATTTGAGTGTATGTTGTTGAAAATGTTATTTTCAGGCAGAATCTATTTAACCTCTTTTACATTCGCCCGTAAGCATTTGAGCTCTTTTACATTCGCCCGCAAGTATTTGAGTATATCTTGTTGAAAATTCTATTTTCAGGCGGAATCTATTTAACCTCTTTTACATTCGCCCGTAAGCATTTGAGCTCGTTTACATTCGCCCGCAAGCATTTGAATATATGTTGTTGAAAACGCTATTTTCAGAATTGAAATTATAATTTTGACAAAAAATACACTGATCTAATTTTGGATACAAATTGTATAAAATTTAGCTTACTCTATGTACAACACTTATATGTACTTTTCAATCCAATCTACCCTATAAATTCGATTATTTAAACAAAATTCTTAGAGGTTTTGCCTCAAAATTCTATATCGCTACCAACCTATACCTCTATATCTCTATAAGGATTCCTTCTCGAATCTGCATAATTATAATTTACATAATGTTCTTTAAAATTCCAACGCTAAAATTATAACATAAATATTGTTCTTAAACATTTCAACCTAAAATTATAATATAAATATTGTTCTTAAAAATTTAAAAATTCCAACCGTCAAAGTTGTTGTGTCTCATAATCTGCATCGGCATGTCTTTGAGATCTAGGAAGCCATGTTGATTTTCCCTGTGCACTTTTGAGGAGTCCTTTATTTTCTTCTTGCCACCATTGGGATGGGATATGAAGGCTATCCATCAATAAATTGCAGCTCTTGTTTACAAGTGTCGGATTTCTACCTGAAGATTTGAATATTTAAAGGGCAACACAAAGCCATCGAGTAAAAAGTTAAAAAGATTATGAGTGAACTTCAAGAAGAGAGATATCAATATTATTTATAGCCGACATAACGTTATGTAACGTTACGTAGCGTTACATAACGTTACAACATCTCCCTCATAATCGACAATATTATTTATAGCCGACGTAACGTTACGTGTTACGTAACGTAACTTCAAGATCTCCCCCATACTGGGCTGTAGAGCGCCTCTCGACGCAATTATGGAATCATTTTGCTTCTGATTTTTAGGTAATCCAGTTATAAAATCGAGACTGATAATTTCCAATTTCTAATCTGGAATTGGTAGTGGTTGCAAAAGACCCGCTGGGTGTCGATGCTCAGCTTTAACTTGCTGACACTTTATACACCTAGCTATATATTCAACAACTTCATTCTTCGTATTAGGCCAGAAATAATCTTTTATTAGCATTGTTATCATCTTTTAATACCCCAGATGTCTAGAATAACCTGACTTTTATTTACACCATTTAAAATTGGTAATTTAATTTCTGGTATATTAGGTACATAAATTCTATTTTTATACATCATTAAGCCTTTTTCATTTAAACTGAAAACTGTGTTTACATTTTCAGATTCATTATCTGCTACTTTTTTTCTTAGATTTTGATATTTCTTGTCCATTTTTATACCTTCTTCCAATTTATCATCTTATTATGTTTTGTAGCTACTAATGGAAACTATAAAATTCATTCTTGCATTTCTGCTTAAGGAATCAACCACTTTGTTTTCCTTTCCTTTGATGTGTTTAATCTCGAAATCGTATTCGCTGAGGAAAGCTAACCATCTAGCTTTCCTTGCGGTCATATTTTGTTGATCAAACAAATATTTCAAGCTTATGTTATTAGATATTAATAGAAATTTTTTACCAAATAGATGATGGCGCCACATTTTCAGATCATGAATTATGGCAACCAGCTCTAAATCATAGGTAGCCTAATTCTTTTCATATGTTTGTAACTTCCTTGATTCATAAGCTATTACATGACCTTCTTGTGTTAGTACTCCACCCAAATCTTCATTGCATGCATCAGTGCATACAATAAAATCCTTGTTTGGATATGTTATTTTTAGTATAGGTGCAGTAGTTAATAATTCCTTTAATTTATTGAAACTTTCTTCACACTTTAGATCCCACACAAATCTTTTTTCCTTTTTCTGCAAGGATGTTATGGGATTCACGGTTTTCGAGAATCCTTCTATGAATTTCCGGTAATAACCCGTGATTCCCATGAATGATCGGACATCCGATACATCTTTGGGAACATGCCATTCCATTATTGCTTTTATCTTATCCGGGTCTACTGATATTCCTTCCTTGGATATCACATGACCTAGATACTGTATTTTATCTTCAAATAATTTGCATTTGCTGAATTTAACATACAGTTTATGTTCTCTCAAAACCTGTAGTATTATTTGCAAGTGTTCATCATGTTCTTCTTTTGTTTTTGAATAAATTAATATATCATCTATGAAGACGACTACAAATTTATCTAAGTATTTACTTAAGACATTGTTCATTAAACACATAAAAGCTGCTAAAGCATTTGTTAGACCAAAGGGAATGACTACAAACTCATAATGTCTGTATCAGGTTCTGAATGCAGTTCTAAAAATATATTCGTCTTTAATTCTGACTGGATGATATCCAGATCTTAGGTCTATGTTTGAGAATATTGTTGATCCACGTATCTGATCAAGCAGATCATCGATGTGGGGCAATGGATACATCTTGTTAATTGTCATTTTGTTTAACTGACGGTAGTCTATACATAAACATAATGTATCGTATTTATTTTTAACAAATAAAACAGGTGCTCCCCAAGGGGATACACTTGGTCTTATATAATTCTTATCTATCAATTCTTGTAGTTGTAGTTTTAATTCGTTAAGTTCTAATATGTTCATCCGATACAAAGCTTTTGAATTAGGTACAACTCTTGGTACTAACTCAATAGTAAAATCCAGTTCTCTCTATGGAAGTAACCCTAGAATCTCTTCTAGGAAAACATCTGAGAATTCTTGTAATGTGTTCGTTATTTATTATATGTATAGCAAAAAATTTACAACATTTTCATACAACCTTTTTCATTTGTAATGCTGATATTTGTCTAACAGAAACGTTTCTAGGTATCCCTTTGACTGTAACTCTTTCTCCTTTATCATCAAAACAATTTAAAACTACTTGATGTTTTTCTAGCCAGTCCATACCTATTAAAACATCATAAGACCCTAATGGTAATACATTTAACTTTATTTGAGTTTTGAATTGACTCATAATATTTCACAGTTTTCAACATAATTAACTATTTTTCTTTTGGTTCTTGTAGCTAACTAAACCAACCAAGACTTTTCAAAAAAATTCCAATATAAATTGCATTTTTCTGCTATACTAGGGAACACATAGCTTAAACTAGCACCTGGGTTAATCAGAATAGAAACATCCTTGTTTTGTATCATACCTTGTATTTCCACCATGGAGATTTGATGATATCACTGTTGATTCTCCAAGGATGCATTAATTATGGGCATTTCATTTGCTACATCACCAACCGTTTCTTCCTCCTGAATGGCATGTACATTGTTGTAGTTTCTCCTTCTGTTAGGACAGTCCTTTGTGTAGTGAGGTTTCTAAAATTCCCAACACTTTACGAGTTCTTTATGTTCATTGTTTTTAACATAATTATTAGGCATGTCTCTGCCTTTTGGTGCTGTAATGTTTTGTTGTGTTTTACCTTTAAAATTTGTTCCTTGATAATTATTCTTAGAAAAATTCCAAGAATTATTTTCGAAGCTTTTATTAGGCTTAAAATATTTTCTTCTCTGATCAAAGTTACTTGTTCCCTTATTTTTCCAGTTATGTATGCAGTCTCTCTCGAAAGAAGAGCTTGATAAATCTTACAAAGTATTTCTTCAAAAATAATCTGTGCAGGTTGTAGAGAGTATCTCAAAAAACCGTCGACGACCGAACAAACAAAGACTCCAGTAGTTGGTCAAGGAATTGACCTGGGTATGTCGGAGCTCAATGCCATGGTCAAGGATATTGGCCATGTCACTGTTAATTTTTTTGTAATGCCAATGTATCAATTGCATTCTATTCAATAGGTTGTAGTCAACGAGATGAAGACAAGGGAACGGGAAATATATGGATAGTTGAAAACATCAAAGAAAACCATTTTGTCGGTCAAGCAAATAGTCAAGGATACTAAGAATAAAGATAAAACCTGGAAAGATGACAAGCATCAACTAGAAGCAGTTTTCACAATGAATTGTAGCAACTTCACAAATGAAGGAATCACACCATAAATGTTTGCAGAAACAAAAGTATTTAGATTAGGTGAAGTCGTTGAGAACCTTCGTAAGCAAGTCGCAGAGTTGGAATCCAAAATGATTCCTAATACACCGCCAAAGGTACTAGAAGAGCGAAGAAGGAAACCAATAAGGCTGTGCAAAATATGGAATAAGTAGAAGTACTCGATGCTAAAGCAGTCGAACAAGTTTCTTAGTCATGGGAACGATTATCAACGGCATAGAGTTGGAGCACGTGACAAAGAAATTGCATATTATTGAGGCAGAATTTACCCAACTAAAGAATGAAGTGAAAAAGCTGTCGAAAATAGAAAAGATGGCCAAGGCTGCTGATATGAAGAAATTAAAACAACAAGTAGCCAAACTGTGTACACGACAACAGAAAAGAAGAGACCATGTCGCAGAACTTCAAGCAGAAGCATAGAAAGTAACAAGTATTATTTAACTTGTTTATAAAAAGGTGCGACAATATTTAGCTTCGATAGGAGTGACAACTTCGAAACATATCAGTTCTGAACTTGCGGAAAAATTGAAGACAATAAAGGAGGAAGTGCGACAGGAAACCGAAAAGGTCATTAAATCTTTCAAGATTTTCAAAGTAAGGTCGCACTGTCAACTGAAATTTCTAACTAATGTGGCTCGAGACGAACCATATGTGAGTGTTGGTTTCCTGTTGGCCATAGGAAAACTTAGACAATTTTTTTCTCAGAAAGATGAAGATTCTGGTCGCAAGACAAGCAAAGACCGCAACGAAAGGAGCCGTGATATAAGAGGAAGAAAGCAGGCCAAGACAAGGAGTCGAACTATTTTTGGTAAAAATTTAGCTAGACTAAAAGCTTGCTTTTAGTAATAAAACATGATTCTAATTTGGGTCGATAGTGCCTATTTTTAGATGTAATAGGATGGGTTAAATTAGAAAGACAACTTGCCAAATGACAGTTGAGATTTAGTCGACGGTTAAACTAAGAAATGTAAAAATCTTATAAAAGCGTCGATCTAAGCTATGTGTGGATGATGAAAGAAAGAAAGCAAGGTTTGTAAGGCATAAAAAAATTGATTCAAGTTGTGCGCAGATACGATCGTTCAGAGAGAAATAAATAAAGAGAGACATAAACCAAAGAGCATGAGACGAGAGAAAAATACATGAATTGTAAAGAATATCAAAAGAAGAGTGTGCAAGATGAGTGTGCATACCAAAGGTGTTAAACCATTTCTCATGCCAAATGAAGAGAACCTATGTAGTTTTTCCCAGATTGGTTTCCACGTTAAATCGTGTCTCTATGTGTCTTTAATGTTAGTGTTTGTGTTGAATGTATATCTATGGTGAATGAGCCTATCTGAATGTGTTGCACATACCCTGTTGTGAATGAAATTTTGTGTGTGTGTGTGTGTGTGTGTGTGTCACACATCTAAATGAGTTAATTATGTTTTAATGTTTTATGTTATATTCTGTTATATATGTCAACGGATCAATGGGCTATCTTTTTGAATGATTGTATGTGACAAAGGTCTATTCTGGGTTTCAGTTGAGTTGTCTGATAGTGCTATAATAGGGAAATACCCCTCCTAACTACAAAAACCTGGTTCTGGAAATTTCTAATAAGATATCTTGGGTGAGACTTCATTTACATTGTTGGTGTTGCTGATGGATATCTCCTCTTTCGGGCCGATATCTTGGGTTTTGGTAACGAACAAGGATCTGATCCTAGGTCGACATAAATCACATCAACAATAATAAATGGATTTTTCAAGGACTTGTTATCCTGGGAGGATACCTAAAACTTTTCATTGGTGCTTCATAGGTTTGGGTCCCTAGCTCTCATATTGACGAATCATCATATTACTTCTCACACAAATGGGAAGAGGTGGGATTGCTAGACACAGTCATAGTCATACTTAACCCTATTTTTTGTAATAATCATATTAGAGAAGTTCAAATTGATAGAATATTTGACATATTCCTTGTATTAAAGGAACTTCTCAAGGAAAATCTTACCTTCTAATAGTGGGTAGGTCAGGGAGGGGACTTAGACCACTTACCTCTTATTCTAGACTTAGTATGCATCGAACCCAAACCCTTGAGCCCTTTTAAAATGAACCCAAAATATATTAAGGATGACAGTTACAAAGAATCAAATTAAGAGATATAGATCCCCTATAATGCCCATTCCTTTGATTCAATGATTTTCCGCCTCCTAAACAACCTTAAAAGAGCGAAAAATGCATCCATAAAATGGTCAAAGGAAAAATTGATTAGAGAATAAATACTCATGTCTAAGATAGAGGCAAAATTTGTCCAAATAAATAATAGTGAGGATTTTGGGTACCTTAATGCATAGTCCAAGGAAGAATTAAAATCCCCAGAAAAAAGGATATCCTTATTGAGTAGAAAAAACTGTGACACTTAAAAAGTAGAGCCCTCTAGATGAAGGTAGGTGACGAAAGTAGAAATTGTTTTCATCATTTTGCAAAAATGTGTGAAGCTAATAACTCTATTTGGAAGATTATAAAACAAAATGGGGATCAATTCATGGGTTTATCTGGGATAAATAATGAAGTCTCTTCCCATTTCAAGAATATTTTCAAAGAGGATGAAAGAACATCTATTGTTGATATTCTAAATGTGTCTATAGATTCCCCCAACTTGATAATGATGAAGAAAATGAAGAACTTATGGTTAAAGTTAGTCTGAATGAAATTGAAGTAGCTCTCCATACTTCTTATAAGGATATAATTATGGGGCCCAATAAATTCCTTGTCAATTTTTATCTGGGTTGTTTCAACTTCATGGGAGAGGATCTCAAGGGTGTAATTGAAAACTCTAGGCTCATTAATAAGCTTCTACTAACATTTAACTCCACTTTCTTGGATCTTATTCCAAAAGTTGAGAATCCTGTCACTTTCAATAAATTAAGGTCTATTTGTGCATGCAACTGTATATATAAAATTATCTCCAAAATGTTAGGATATTTAGACACTTAGGAGTTAGTTAAGATCAACTTGTTATAATATATCTATTAGGAAAAGTGTGTTTATTTAGTATGCATTAGTATGCATTGTAAATATGTAATCCAGCGGTCACGATATGTTCTAGACATAGAGTGATCTAATGGTTCATCTTCTCTTAGATCATAACTATCTTTGATCTATGGCTTAACACTTGATTGGTCCATGATATCTATCTAAAGAGCATGGAGGGTCATTGGCTAGTTAATTGATTATGAGAACTCATTTGTAACTTTCTTTCTTTTGCATAATAAACTACCTCATGTAGCTAGTTTGGGACCTTGGAGTATTTCCCTTTTGAGGGTTTAAACCACGTGAAAAAATCGATGTGTCGATCTGTGATCTATTTGTGTGAGTGGCTTCTTTAGGTGTTCAGTCTTTTAAGGGTACCCTGTGTACCCGAACACAAAATTATCATCCAGAGATTGAAGCTTTTCTATTGAACCATATATCTGAAGAGGAATTTGGACTTCTAAAAGCAAGAAAATCCATGGTGTGGTTGGAATAGCTCAAGAAGGTATTCATACCATTAAAACCAAAAAAATAAAATATATGGAAGCTATTAAAATCAATATCTACAAAGCATTCGACTAAGTTAAATATCTATATTTGCACCTCCTCCCAATTCATGTCGGATTTGTGTACCATTTGATTCCTAGGTCATGAGTTGTATATCTTCAATTCTCTCTTTGCTCTTATTTATTTGTCTTTCATTCACTTATTCAATCCTGAAAGAGGGTTCAAGTAAGGATTCCCACTATCCCCATTATTATTCCTATTAGTGGTAGAAGGTTTGGGTAGGATGATTAAAACTACTCATATTTCTAGATCAATTAAAGGCATAAATATTGCAAGCACTCTCACTTTGACCCATCTATTTTTTCTTTATGACTTCATTTTACTTCTGTGGCAGAGGATAGAAGGCACATTAAGAATACCAAAGATGTAAATGACCTATTTTGTCCTCAACCCTCCTTCAAGAGTTCAAGGATTAGAATCAAACTTTCATTTGATCAATATTCCCATTTCCCCAGCATGAAATCAAATAAGGGGTCAAGTACCTTGGCTTCTATCTCGAGGAAAATAATTACAAGAAAAAACATTGGCTTTAACTTATTATAAATATGGAGGCTCATGTAAATCCATAATGCAATTGTTGGTTATCCCAAGGTGTCACATGCACCAATTTGCAAAACAATTTTATGCTTTTGAGAAAACATTATGTTATATTTTATGTTAAAGTTTGTAATTAATGACCAAGTGGGGTCAGGAATAATTTCATGTATTGTAGAATATTTTATTAATAAATAAATAAAAGATGAGACAACAGCTTAGGGAAGCTGTTAAATGAGTGTTTACTGGTCACTTGGTGGAGGAGACTGGGTTNTGGAAGCATCCTCAAACTACTTCTATTTGTTGTAGGTGGAAACTTCCCTATATTTGTGGTCATGATTCCCCAAGAAAGTGGAACAGGAGCAGGTGGCTCATTAAGTAAAAACTGACCCAGAAGACCTAGGCATGCTAATAAAACTTCCCATTGAAGACAACTAAGGCTGCTCATTCTGGATTTGTGATCATTCTGAGTGAATGAAGTGCACATGTGAATTCGATGGAGGGGACTAGCTGAAGCAAGTTTAAGGGGTTAAGTGTTGAAGACTGAACTTGTGCAGCTATTCTAAGCTGAAGTTCTTACTATTGTAAGCAGGACTGAGTTATTGTTGAACACTCAGTGGAGTTGCAAAGGATCTCAAGACTACATCTCTCACCCAGTACTCTACCAGGAGGATCAGGAGACAAGCTCGGGGGTCCTGAGAACTGTTGTTCAACTCTTTTCCAGGAGTTGGTTGGGAGGAATAGCCTCCTTAAGCTATTGTCACCTCATATATTTGACAGGTTTTACTTGTTTAGGTTCAGTTATTATTTTATTTACTGTTTCAAAAAAGTATAAGAGTTTTCTCATGATTATAGTATATTGTTATTTTATTGCTATTATGGATAAAGAAAGAAAAGATTATTTATACTGTGAAAGTTAGTAACTAGTTATATTAGGGTAAATCAGTAGAGATATTACTGAGTTAATTGATAGATAGAAAAATTACCCAAACTGTATTTTTCCATGCATCTTGCAAGGCGGTACTCTAGTACAATAGGTGTATTTATTTCAGATAAGTAGATTTAAATAAAATTGAATGCAGATGTAAATGATTACTTCTACGGGTTTTTGTGTAACCTAAATTACAGAACTTTAGCTGTATTTGTATTATCTATTGAAAGTATTTAAACTATCTAATTACATATATAAGAACAAATTTAAATAATACATACTAGTATGCATAATATTTTATACAGTAAAACTAGTATAGTTACAATTTATAAATCTAGTAAGTAGACCTAAATAAATAATATAGGAACAATAAAATATTTAACTAGGTTTAACCCAGTAAACAGTAATTTAGATTATCTAATTACCTAGTTAGCTATTAACACTACAAACCATTATAAATAATTAGGGTTTATAAAAGATCTATACTAACACACTAGGGTAAAATTCAAAATTATAAATACTAAAACTTAGCAAAGATTATTCCAGAAAATTTTAGAAAAGAAATGTAATTTCTTTTACAATATCAAACTTAGTCCTATTTCAAAAAAATAAAATAACACAGTATTATTATTTTTTCTATTTGCTATCAAAATAATCCATAACCAAAGATTATAAATTCATAATCTTTTAATACGAAACAATATTTTCTTACTGGTCAAGCTAACCCTAAACATTGAAAAGCTGAATAATAATAAGAATAGCAATTAAACAAAATTATACATAAATGTAAACCCAACAAAGACAAAACTGAACAAATATAGTATGGCCTACGGCCCTTCATATATATTATCTGTCTAGGCTTAATAGCCTGATAAAAAACGACTTCTATAAATTAAACAGAAGTCACAATTTTGAAATTAAAAAAACCATCAGATACGGCTATGAAAGCCCTTCACCATTTTTCAAAATTTCTATAACTATGGCCATTCATTTATCCTATAAAAACCCTAATCAAAATCTTCAAGAAACCACCAAGTGGCCTGACAAGCAAAGTCATGGCTTTAAGCCAGAGTTTAAAGCAAAGTTAATTAAGGCCAAGAGGGCTCAAAACCAAATTCATGAAGTCACGGCTGTGAAATCCATATCCACTTAATACAAACAGCCACGAGGGCTTTAAAACTAAAAATTAAAAGAACCATCAGAGCAAACAATGACCACGGCCAAGTCTACAACCAAAACACATGGTAGTGCCATCACTATCCACCATACAGTTTGTGTAGGAGAAACCCCAGGTGAACCGATGCTTACCAAGGTGCATGCCCTCAAGGAAGCCCGTAGGTAAAACTCTGTAGCTTCAAGCTTGGACCTGGACAACCTGCGCAGGGAGAAGAGAACCAAGTTCTATTAGCTACTTCTATTTCACAATTTAATAATTGAAACTGTGCCAATAAAATGTAAGGAAAAAAAATCGATTTCTTACCTTGGGGAGTCGAGCAACTGGGAAGTTTTGAAATTCCTTAGCCACAAAGAGAAAGTTTCAAACCCTCGACACAAAAACCAGCGGTAAACATGAACCAAACACTCTTCATGCAACAACTCTTTCACGTTGGTTACGGTCTTTAACATTCACACAGAGATTCAACTCTCACAACGAAACGAAGGTAAAGACGGCCAATACCCTCTTATCCTCTTCACAGTTTAAACAAAAAACCTCACTTTGGGCAGTAAACTACTTACTCAACCTTCTTCACTAGCTCAGTAAGGTTGCAAATACTTATGGGCATTGTACTGGAGGTTCGTCAGAGAACTTGGCGGCCACGAGCCTTCGGCTTAACCACTCCACAACCCAAACAAAACAAGCGTATTTTTAGGGTTTCGACAAATTATATGCCGATACAAGTCAACGAGAAACCCTAGCTCTCCTTTCCAACCACGTGTCCTTCAATAATTTTTCAAATTATGGGTTTTGAGCCATAGTCGGAGTCTTGATTGCAATCTGCACAATCATTTGATTTAAGTCAAAAACCATATAATATCTTTTTATAAGAATCTATACCCTCATATAGATTATTTTTTCTTATACCTTAGTCTTTGCATGTAATCTTTGCATTATAGGAAATTTAACTATTTATACTAAGGGACCAATAGTTAACCATAATATATCTATGTTCATCTTGCTATTAAATATTGTCTATATTTGATAGTATTAAGACCCCAACGATGGAGATAAATTTACCTTCCATAAAAGTGCTTAACTTTAGATCTTGTTTTAAAAGGTGTTCATTTACATAGCGTTTGTGTATAGTTTTAGTTATAAACCCAAACTTTTATAAGAGTCCCTCTTGTAAACTAATGCCTGTTTTTTTGACAAGGGCAGTTTAAGGTTCAAGGAAGATAATCTAGTTTTATGAAGACGCCTAATTATAGGAACCTTGAAGCAAGGGTCATTATGTAAATATCTTTAGCAAGCATAATATATTTATTGAAAACCAGAGCTCATATAAAATGAAGTTTTATATATATAAGAAAACCAAGTAATAGTACATGATTTAGAGAAATCACCAACATGGAGTATTTTAATGTTTACAACAAGAATTCAAGTTGATATGAACAGAACCATATTCCAATTGTTATACGACAGACATGTAATTATAGATATATGCATGGGTAATATATATTTTCTTTTATAAAAACGTTAGGTCATATATTCTTATGGACAGAAGTAGAAGTGTTCTTAAACATTTCAATTTGAAACATATAGCATATAGTTGAAAAATACAAGGAAGAATTACTTGGATCACATCTTTTGGTGGTAAACTGAAATGCACATAACCCATCCTTCCACAGTTTTGTTTTACCACTTTTCTATGCAGTTTGATAAAATTAGCAATACCAACGCTACCTCTTACAGGGTCAAGTTGCAAACAAACTTTTTATTTACTAGCATTTTATCCTATGCTAGTGGAGTATCATTCTTGACTGGAATTTTACTGAAACAAACTGCTTCCCTGTTTAGAACCTGTAAAAAGAACCATCATTCCACTGTATTAGTTGTAAGCTAAGTAAGCCCCGATCTCACCTAAGATTCTGTCCTACTTGACAAAAGAAAATAATAACACAATTAGCATCAATTTAAGATACAGTTTCCTTTCTCACCTTTTAAGACACTGTTGAGGCCTGGAAATTCGCAGGCAACAACAGCAAGGGATTCTCCCCAGTCAACGTTCCCAATTAGCCCGTGACTGTTTGGTGTAGGGAATCCGTCTGATTTGCGGTCCGGCTACCATAGGTCAAATAACAAAAAGGGTTTACCGGTTGCGGCCCGGTCCACTGTATGTTTTTGGATTTTTGACTTAAAGTATGATATGCACGTGCCTAATTAACCATGAAGGGGGATAAGGATGCAAAGAGTAGTCACAATGTGATGCGGAGGTTCTTACCTCTCGTCTTAAAACTCACAAGCATCATTGTCACATACATGCAAGAAAATAAATACTAACTAAAGTATGTCTAGAGAGCTGGATTAATTCATTAGTAATGCAATATTGTTCATGTGCTATGGCAAATCACAAATAGTTGTTCTTATAACCAAACATATAAACATGAATAAAGAATAAATGATAAGATAGCTCATCAACAGTTAAAACTCCCATTACTCATAGTGGAAAAACATCGTAAAGGTACTGAAGAACATTCAGACAAGAACATAGGTTCAGGAAGTTAGAACGCTCTTACAGCTACTGAGACACAGTTGAAAACTAAATAGTTCACATTCAACATTGCTCATTTAATCACATTGATACATTCCACATAGCACTTTCTCCAACAGGCAAAATTTGCAGTCTCTGGTTGCAAAACGAAATAGTTCCTCTTACAAGCATTAAGTTACAAGTTTTCCAGGGAAAAATCCCCTGTAAGTTCTAACTTTCAAATATTTAAACTACAACAGCAGATCGTTTGGGCTGCCCCCCAAAAACGTGTGACCTTCTGGTCCCTCCTGGCATTTCATATCCTCATTTTATTTTTTTCTGTACGCATTCATGCTCTGACTAGTAACTGATAAATCTTTTGGGTCTGCACCTTTGTTGCTATTCATTTTGTCTTTTCCTTCGCTTGTCCTCCTTGCGACCCTGCCGGTTTCGGTTTGATATTTGTCAAAAATGTCAGGCTATGCCTTCACGTCGTGGTCACCTCAACAGTCCCTTGAAACCACCTGCGATTAATCAATGTGCATCATTCGTTGGGATTACATTTTAAAATGAAACGTTAAATTCTATCAATCAAATGACTGCACAACAAGAAAGATCATGTGTTGCATTATTGCTAACACGGTAGGGCAGATTTATCCATAGCCGCATAGGCGGGCTTTAACAAGCGATGGGCGTTGCAAAACACTTAAGCACATCGGAGTCAGGAGAGTTAAGACCCAAGCTGCGGGCGGGAAAACTTCAGATCGGAAGTTGGAAAGACAATGGCAATGGAAGCTAAGTGCTTCGCACAGCCACAACAGCGGAAAAGATAAAGACTACGGACATGCGACCTGCGTCGACTGCGGAGTGCTTTTCGTTTTGGGTATCTAGTTGGTTTGAGAGCCGCAACGTCGGAAGCAAAAAGGTTATAGACATGCGACTAGAAGACCGACACGCATCGGTGGGTGGAGCACTTTACATATCGGGTGCTTAGCCGATTTGGGAGCCGCAACGGCAGAAGAGAAACAGACAACAACCTACAGTCACATAAACTTGCTAACTGTTTAAAAACTTTAAAATTCGGCGACGATTGAAACTGTTTCACCTCCGAAACAGCGCTTTTCAAACCCCTTGATCTGATTTCTCTTCAACCTAGAAAAAAACAAACTTTAAGATCTGTGACACACAACAATTCCAAACACGAGCAAAATTCTGGAAACCAGGGCGAAAAGTAATCTTCAAGAAGTCATCCAAAATTAAAGCATGACCCAAAAATTCAAGGATCCAATCGATTAAAAACAACGCGAAATCATGATGAGGGGACCAAAATTTAAGAAATTTGGGGAAAACAGTTGCGACTGCAACAATTGGCGATTACCTGGTGAACCTAGATCTCTGGATGATGATTCCTTAAGGGACAGACTGCTTGACAACAAACGCACATATTGAATTCTTCCAGCTATCTGGATTTCTCACATGGCAAAAGTATGTATCTTTAATCATTGATGACAGTCCAATTTGGGAGAATGGAAACCAAGATTTTCAAGTCTGGATAACTCTATTGAGGCCAAAAGATGAGTTTCATTGTTACTTGTGTCTTCAAGGAGCTGCCAGCTTGGGCACCACATGATCGTAGCATATGGTAAACAACAATATTCATTTGTTCATCATTCCCATGCCACTTTAGCACTTTTGTGCTTTTAGACTTTTGTCCTTTTCATATGAGTCCTCCTGTATGCCTTTCTTTCTGAATTTTAATTCAGGCTCCTCTATCCCAAGTATCCTTTTGTGTGAGAGGCGTATTCACGTTTCAGCTCACGGACGAAGAGGAACTTTTGGCTATTTAGTACTTATGGTTCAGCATTTGTTTTTGATAATGCTTTCATAGGAATTTTTTGACTCTTATCTGCCTTTTGGCATTCATTTCTTGGCATGGGATCATTTGTATTTAATATACTGTTTACCTTGCTTCTTTCCATGGGCCCTTGACTGTCAACCCCTAGGACCTTTTAAATGTGAGATGGATGGAGCCTCAACATAGTACTCCAGACCCTCTGATTCTGGTTTATTTTACAGGGGTTAAGCAGGACTTCAATGCGTACATAGCTATTTGAGAAAACTGCTAAACTGGAAGAAGTTCTTTTAGACAAGCAGCAATATATAGTCTTATACCAAGGAATCTTAAACATACCAAAATTCTGATGTTTTCCATGCAACTGCGGGTCTTCTTCCTTTATTGAAATCAACAGAAAATTAAACTAAAACTAAACTAAACTTCATGACTCAAAGACTCAAAAGACAACCAAGCCAGATTATTTATATACAAGATAGAAGAACTCAAATGGAACTCAGGAAAAATAAGGCTTGAGAACTAAACCATTTATTGGTAAGTTCTCTTCCCACCCCTGCATATTTTGTAACTTATAAGTGGAAGGGCCAAGCTTTGCTGCAATCTGAAAAGGACCTACCCACAACTGCTGGAACTTCGTGTGTTTTCCCTTCTCATCATGGGGGTGATCCCATTTGAGAACCAAATATCCTACTTCAAAACCTTTTGTTCTTGCCTTATGTTTGTCGAACCATCTCTTTATTACCTCTTGTTGCTGCTTAAAGCGCTCTCTGGCTTTAGATCAAGCCTCGTCTGCTTTCAGGAGATTACATATCCTTATTTGCAAAACATCATCATTCGACCCTCTAGATTCTTGAGCTATTATGGAGGAAGGTAGCATGATATTGGGAGGGAGAATGGCTTCTTTACCGTACACAAGGGTATACGGAGACACTCCTATCGAAGACTTGGGGGTGAATCTATCATCCCAAAGGGCATTTGGTAGTGCTGAGTGCCAACTCCTCTGGTTTTCTATTACAGTCTTCTTTAAAATTCTAATCAGATTTTTGTTAGTGGATTCAGCCAAGCCATTTCCTTGTGGATAGTAGTTAGCAGAATGATGCAACTTTATTCCTTTATCATGAGCGAAAGCAGTTAATTTAATCGATGAAAAGTAAGTAGCATTATCAAAAACTACAGAAACTGGAACTCCAAACCTGGTCATGATATGGTCCTGCAGGAAGCTGATAACCGCGTCCTCATTTATTTTGCGCAGCGGGATGGATTTGACTCAGCGAGTGAAGTAATCGGTTGTGGTCAGAATATACTTGTGTTGCAGGGAAGAGTTTGGCTTTATCTCCCCAATAATGTCCAACCCCCATTGCTCGAACGGCTCCGTGATCATCACAGGCTTCAGTGGTGCGGCTACTTTAGGTTGTCTTCCACTACACCTTTGGCAAATATCGCACTTCCTGACATTTGCATGTGCATCTTTGAAGAGCGTAGGCCAATAGTAACCGGCTCTGAGAATTTTGTGAGCTGTAGTATCTCCTGAATAATTTCCCCCGGCAGGCCCGTCATGCAAATCCGTCATTACTTTCTTCGCATCTTCTTTCTCTAGGCATCTAAGAAGAACTCCGTCATAATTTTTTATGAATAATATTCCTTCAACAATTTGATAGGAAGCTGATTTAAGATGCAACGCTCTTCTTTGCTTAGAATTCCAATTTTCTGGCAACAGTCCTGCCTGAAGGTAATGCACAAGGTCTCTATACCAAGATTCGGGAGCTGTGAACAAAGGACATACATCCATTAAATGTAATTCAGCTTCGTCTTCCCAGGCGTGTTCGTCATTGCTCCCATTTTTTGTCATTAGTTTGCACAGCCCCTGTCCTTTAACTATAGAAGCTGGCTTGAATTCGAGGTCAAACTCTTGAAGAGCCGTTACCCAATTTCCCCTTCTTTCTCCTAACTTCTTTTGTACAAAAAGTGACCTCACAGCTCGGTATGGGACTATCACCTTGGTTCGAATTTTTAATATGTAGGGCCTGAATTGTTTCACTGCTTTGAATACTGCGTATGCTTGTTTATCAATAGTCGGGTAATTTAATTCGGCCCCTTGTAGACCAGTGCTCATGAAAGAGATTGGGAATTCATCCCCCCCCATCTTCCTTTTGGGTAAGCACAACTGCTAGTGAATCATCGGATGCAAAGGTATACAGAATAAAATCTCTGTCAAAATCTGGGCTTTTCAGGGAGGGTGCGTGTGCAACAACAGTTTTAATTTTGTTGAATGCGTTCTTCTCAATCTCAATCCACTTGAATTATGCATTTTGCTTCACCATTTTCTGCAGAGGCTTGACAATCTGAGCGAAATCAGGCACAAATCTTCATACAAAGTTTATTGTTCCCATAAATGATTGCATCCCTTTTTTATTATGGGGTAAGGGAATCTGTTCAATAGCCTTAATTCTCTCTGGATCTATAGAGATTCCCTTATTTGAGACTATGTGACCCAGCAACTTACCCTCCGTGACAGCGAACACACACTTATTGGGGTTGAGTGAGATGCCATATTTCCGACAGCGTTCAAAAATCTGCCTTAAATGAAACGCGTGCTCTCCTCTCCTCTTCGAGAATATCGTAATATCATCAAGGTACACTACAGCAGTGACGGCAAATCAGTCCGCGGAAAGCTATGTCCATATCCCTCTGGAATGTGGCTCCAGCGTTGATAAGCCCAAAGGGCATTCTTCTGTAAGCGAAGGTTCCCCATTTGGTCCTGAATGTTGTCTTCAATCTATCTTCTTCAGCTACTAATACTTGATTGTAGCCGGAAAAGCCGTCTAATAACGAAAATAGTTCAGAACCTGAGACCATTTGTAGTAGTTGCTCCATGGTAGGCACAGGATAGTTATCTTTATCTGACACACGGTTTAAATTCCTGAAATCCACTCATAGCCTGATTTCTCCAGACTTTTTCCTCACTGGCACCAAATTGGAGACCCATTCAGAGTGTCTGACCTTAAAAATGATTCTAGCATCCAATAATTTCTTAACTTCACTCCGAATCAGAGGTTCCAATTTGGGATGCATTTTCCTTAAAGGTTGCTGATAAGGTTTGACGCCAGCTTTGATTGGGATAACATGCTGGATGATGCTGGTGTCATATGTCTTTAAATCTGCGTAAGTCCAGGCGAACACATCTTTATATTGATTAAAAAGACTGATGAACTTTATCTCTTTCTGCTGGTGAACAACATTTGCCAAGATTCACATATTTAGGATTTGTCTCAGTTCCTAAATTTATCAGCTCGAATTGTAGAGATGAGCTGTGAGTCTTCACGTTTGCTGGTCTTCTGAACTTTTCATTTAAATCGAACATTCTTTCTAAGGTTCTGACTCCTTTAGGAATTAAATTATCATACTTCAGCTTGGCCTGATGTTCTTCATCATCTATAATTTCTCCTTTAAATACCTTGTCATTGGTTAAGCATTCTATAATCTGCTGATCATCGTTGAACACTTGTAAGTTGGTAATCATATCAGGGACCGAGGGCCTGAAAAGCAATTCAACGAAGCATCGATTATTAGTAGGTACAAGCCTAGCGGCTGATGTGGCCAATAAGTCAGCTGCTGCATTTTTAAGTCTTGGAATTGAAACAATATTAAATGCGTTAAAACATTTGAGCAGATCCCATACCTCATTTTGATAGGCTTTTAAGTGAGGAGAAATGCAATGTATTTGATTCCGGATCTGTTTAACAATTATTTCTGAATCTCCAAAAACTTTCAGATTACTTACCTTTAATTCGATTGCTTTCTTCAAACCTTGCACCAATGCTTCATACTCAGCCGTATTATTCGTACATTCAAACTCTAATCTACATGAAAGAAAATGTTTATTATTTTTGGGGTCGATCAGGACACAGCCGGCCCCTGACCCTTCTAACATCTTAGATCCATCAAAAAACAAAGTCCAGAAATCGCTACCTACTGCATGAGAATCTATTCCTACTGCTAAGTCTACTATTTTACAGTCGATTTCATCAGCCTGTGAGAATCAAAGGAGATCAGGCTAGGTGTCTAACATGTTGCTGGCTTCTTCTGCTTGGTAATTTCCTGGTTCCAACTCAATAAAATAATTTCCCAACACAGAATCCACTGGTTCATTCTTCTCCTCAAGTCGAGTAACGTTGTATTTCATGTGAGGCTCCCTCAAAATCTTAATTTGGTTCAGACTTCCTTTATACGGTAGCCATAGATGTGACCAATCAGAGGCAAAATATTCGTTTAGTTTCGTTGACCAATCTCTACTAAGGACAAGCCCATAAGCATCTGGTATATCGGCCACCACGATATCAATGACTTGGCACACATTATCATTTGATGACAGGCGTACTAGGACATCCTCCATCTCACCAATTACCTTTACATCTGTCCTATCCAACTGAACAACCCTCCACGTGGATGGCTTAGGCTGCCCATTTATCTTTTTACAGACTGATATTGGCATGATGTTAACCGACGCCCCTGAGTCTACCAGGCAATTATGTATGTTGTGATTAAAAATTTCAAAAGTGAGGAGGAAAGGTGGATGTTTACTCTTAGACTTACCTCCAATGCTGGTTTCTCCGATTTCTTCCTCCTCTTTAGGCCGATTATCAGCGGGAAGCCTCTCATCCGATGCTTCCAGCACTTTCAATAGTCTTTCCTTTTGCTGTGGCACTTTACACATTTCAAATAGTGAAACATTCTCCTTTACCTTCTTTATATCTTCCACAATGTCATAATCCATTTGCGGTTCAATGGGATGCGGTTTATCAACACTCATCTTTTCTTCATTGGGCTTGGCCAGCGTATCATTCTGCCTAGGATCTTGGCTGGTAATGGTGAATTCGGGAATTTTATCAGCTGCGGAATTATTTTGAAATTTCTTAACATTTTTCTACAGCCTTTTGATCTTTGGGAGTATGAGATTGTCTTCTTTAATCGACCCTTGGCTCCTTGTTGTTACGTTGGTTTCCATGACGTCCTTGTAGCCCTGATTCTTTTCTTCTTCCGCATCAAATAACGAAACATAATTCCACAAAAACATGGTTTCCTCTTCTTGTTCCTTCGTTGAAGTGGTACTCTCTTTTCTTTCTTCATCTCCCTCTTCTGCTAATTTAGAGTCCAATAGCTGATTCATAACCAACGTCACCGAGTTTATCCATTGAGGACAATTCTTTTCAGAGTGTGGTTGTTGATGGAAAGTGCAAAAATTGTCCATGCCTACCTCTGTTAAATTCATAGATGCAGAATTGTGTGGAGGAGGTTGGGACTGATTGTTATCCTCTCTTTTCTTGTAATAGGGTTTGTAGAACTTTTGAGTTTCCTTCTCTTTCTCCAAGTCTATGATTTTGTTAGAAAGATTCTGCATCATTTTTTCCATACTCTCAAAATCTGGTGATTTCTCTTCCTTAGGCTTAGTAAACAATAAGGCTTTCCTTCCCACACCTTTCTTTCCTGACTATTCGGGATAATCTTCGATACTTTCTCTTTCAACCTCCACTATTTCCGCCTCTTCATAGGTTTCCGCCAAAGTAGGCTTGGCTCTTATTTTGGAAAACATGGCCAAATCAAGGCCTAAAGCTGAGGTATAATATTCAATCAGGACCTTGTCCGAAGGTTTGTCAGCTTCAAAAAAATTCTTGAGGTATGCTGCAAATCTTTGAGTAAAGCTGTGCACCTTCTCCTTTCTCTCTTTCTTCAAGGCACATAGTCCTTTCATGAGGGTTGCATGAGTCTTTTGAGTCGCATACTTACTTCTGAAAATTCTCTCGAAGGTATCCCAATCAGGGATAGAGTTTGAAGGAAACCCAAAATACCATGATGCCGCAGCCCCTTTAAGGGTGTGTGGAAAAATTCTGCAAACTACATCCTCATCCTCCCCCACCCTTAACCCTTCTATGGCCAAGTAAAAACTTTGCAGGTGGTCATCTACTAGTATCTTCTCACTTGGGTCGAATTTGGGCAGCATCTTTTCAAAGGCTTGAGGTAAATCATGTAACAGAGGTGTTAGGTTTAGAGGTGATCTGGCTCTCTAGGCAGGTGGTGGATTCAGTGGGTTTGGTGGTGGATTGGCGTTAACTCCTGCCATGAGTTTGGGTGGAGATTGAGGAGGTGAGAAAACAGGAGTGTGAGCAGGAGAACTGTGAGGAGTATCCGGTCCTTCTTGATTCAAAGGCAGTACAACTTCCTGTAAGGTTGTTTCTACAATTTATTCCCAATCCCCAACCAACACTGAGTCTTCCAATATAGGACGATCTTTTCTTTTATATTCTCTTCTGGGAAATTCAGGGATAATCGGCAATCCTCCAATCTTCTTCACATATGCCCTGGTGTGTCTTCTCAGGTTATTAACAACCTCGTTGTCAACATAAAGCAAATGTTCTCTACTCCTTTCTTCTGGAATTGGATTATGAAGCCCACTGCTTTTAGAACTGTTACCAGTGGAATAATCTCGGGAAAACAGGTTTCCTCGGCCATCCATGCACTGGCTACCCTCCTTCTAGCGCCAGAAACTGTTGAGGCCTGGAAATTCGCAGGCAACAACAGCAAGGGATTCTCCCCAGTCAACGTTCCCAATTATCCCGTGACTGTTTGGTGTAGGGAATCCGTCTGGTTTGCGGTCCGGCTACCGTAGGTCAAAAAACAAAAAGGGTTTACCGGTTGTGGCCCGATCCCCATTTACTGAACGAAGTAATTCCAAAAGAGAACCCATACAAGAAGAAATAACTAATAACTCATATGAATTACTACAAATAGTCAAGGAATTAAAAACAAAGATGGAAACGGTTAAAAAGGAAAATGAGAGAATTATGAGAGCTCAGGAGGAGCTAAACCAGATTTTGATGGAAAGATTTCATAATGAGGAAAAAGATAAATGAACAGAGTCTAAAGATATGCCTTACCAACATAAAGATAAAAAGATTAAATAGTTTAAAATCGAAAATAGCTCATCTTCTGAGGTGTATGCTGATTCACATAAAAAGAATTATCAATATACTAGTGATAGTAGTGAAGATAATCATTATACTAGGAGGAGATAGTTTAAACCTTATGAAGAAATCTCTGGAGAATTCAAGAAAATCAAGCCACCAACCTTTAATGGTGAAACTGAGAAGGGAGAAGAGGCGGAGTCATGGTTGTCTGGGATGAAGAAATATTTTCAAATTTATAACTACTCTAATCAACTAAAAGCCAGAATGGCTATTTATAACCTCACTGGGAAAGTGAATATTTGGTGGCAGGACCTAAAAAGAGTAAAAAGTATTAGGGAGAAAAACATTAACTGGACTACATTCAAGAAATATTTTAAGAATAATTTTTTGTCTAAACAGTACCATGAGGAGCAGGCTAAGGAATTGTACGAACTAAAACTGGGAACAATGAATATGAAAGAACTAAATAGTAAATTTCTAAGTCTGCTCAGGTATGTGCCGTATATTGTGGACGAGAAGCCTAAGGTACAGCGGTTTCTCAGTTGTTTAACCTATCATATAAAAGACAGAATTGAGTATGACAATCCAAAAACTTTAGAAGAAGCAATGAGAAATGCAAATTTATGTTATGAACAGAATCACAAAAAGGAAAATATGACAAACTGGAAGGCCAAAAGAACTAATAATTTTGAACAGAAGAAGAAAGGTTTTGTACCTAACCGAAATTTTAAGAATAATAACACACGAAATTTTCCTAGTAAAAATTTCCAAGGGAACAAAAGTAATTCATAGACCAATCCAAATGGTCAAAGAAATAAAGAATCTGTTAATAATCACGGTAATTATACCAAGAATTTTGAACGAAAGGAACCAATAAAGTGTTGGGAATGTAATGGTCCACATTATGCATCAGCTTGCCCCAATCGGAAGAAGACTGTTAGTAACATACACACGATACAGGAGGAGATGATTGTCGGTGACCTAGCGAGGACAATGCCTAGGATCAATGCAGCATTGGAGAACAGGCAAGCAGATTATCAAACTTCCATAGTGGAAGTGGAAGGTAAGTTGAATCAAATACCTATATCCATTTTAATCGATCCAGGAGCTAGTTTAAGCTATATTTCTCCTGATTTAGTAGAAAAGTGTAAGCTATATGTAGAAAAATTTTCAAAGTCTTGGTTAGTCCAGCTAGCTACTAGTGCAAAGAGAAAGGTAATTATCTTTGTTAAGAATTGTACAGTAAAAATAGATCAGTTTGAAACCTCTGTTAAGATTAATGTTTTACCTTTAGGTTCATATGATATGTTAATTGGTATGGATTGGTTAGAACAACATAGGGTAGTCCTGAATTATTTTGATAAAACCTTTTCTTGTGTAAATAACGACGGAGAAACAATGAATGTAAAAGGAATCCCTAGGAAAACAACCATAAGACATATTTCTGCCTTACAGCTTAAGAGAGTTGTTCGGAAGGGCTGTAAATCCTTTGCTGTAACAATAATTAATGAAGAAAATACTAATAACAGAGAGAAATTAAAACTGGAAGATATTATGATCCTAAGGGAGTATTCGGATGTATTTCTGGAAGAAATTTTGGGGCTGCCTCCGAAGCAGGAGTTAGATTTTACTATTGAGTTGGTACTTGGTGCAGTGCCCAACTCAAAATCCTCGTACCGGATGAATATACTGGAATTAAGTGAATTCAAGTCACAGTTTTTTTTTTGTTGGAAAAGTGGTGGAACCCCCCTAACTAGCAGGGTTTCCATTAGCTAAGTAACCACAAACCAGGGGCATTTAAGCCGTCAAAATCACCCGGGGATCGCACCCGGCCTGGATCGCACCAAACCTTAACATGGTTGGATTTTTTCATAACCAACAAGATTAGAACCGAAGACCTTTCAGCTTAGGGGGCGTCTTAACCATACCCCGCCACTAACTGTTCTACATCTCGCAGATTAATGAAAGTCACAGTTAAAAGAACTCATCAATAAGAATTATATTAGACCCAGTGTGTCTCCTTGGTGAGCACCTGTTATTTTTGTTAAGAAGAAGGACAGAACTCTACGACTATGTATATATTACCGTCAACTAAATAAAATGACTATCAAAAACATATATCCGTTACCCCGCATAGATGATTTGTTTGATCAGTTATGTGGAGCAATGGTATTCTCGAAGATTGATTTACGATATGGTTACCACCAGGTCTGAATCAAAGATGAGGACATCTTTAAAACAACTTTTAGGACTTGGTATGGTCATTACGAGTTTGTCATTATGCCATTTGGGCTTACCAATGCCCCAACTATTTTTATGTGTCTAATGAATAATGTAATGCATAAATATCTTGATAAGTTTGTGGTCGTATTCATTAACGAAATCTTAATTTATTCAAAGTCTGAAGAAGAGCATAAAGAACATTTAAAAATTGTCTTGGAAGAGTTACGAGAACATCAACTTTATGCAAAATTTAGTAAATGTAACTTTTTTAAGGATAAAATTCAGTATCTAGGTCATGTGGTGACTAAAGAAGGAATTTCTGTTGACCCCGAAAAGATAAAGGCAATCGAGGAATGGCCAGTCCCAAAAGACGTAACTGATGTCTGATCGTTCATGGCGATTATTGGCTATTATTGAATATTTATCGAAGGGTTTTCAAGAATTGCAAATCCCATAACTTCTTTACAGAAGAAAGGGAAGAAATTCAAGTGGAGTCAAAAGTGTGAAGACAACTTTAAAAAGTTAAAAACATTATTAACTACCACACCAATATTAAGAATTGTTGACCCTAATAAAGATTTTATAATATGTACTGACGCATACAATGACGGTTTAGGTGGAGTTTTAACTCAGGAAGGACACGTCATTGCTTATGAGTCTAGGAAGCTGAAGATTCATGAGAAAAATTATGCGACCTATGACTTAGAGTTAACTGTTGTTATATATGCCTTAAAAATGTGGCATCATCATTTAATCAGAAGGAAGTTTATATTAATGATAGATACTAAAGGGTTAAAATATCTGTTTGATTAACCGAACTTAAATGCTAGGCAGACTAGATGGCTATATTTCTTTAGCGAATAAGATTTTGAAATCCAACATATTAAAGGAAAAGAAAATAAGGTTGCTGATGCATTAAGCAGAAATGCAAAACTGAATTTTACGGCAGCAATCAGCACCTATAAAACAGATTTAGAAGAACAACTATAAGATGGAATAGGACAAGATGAAAATTATCGGAAATTACAAGCAAAGGTAAAAGAAAATTTAATTGAAAGTCTAAGTGCATGGTATAGTTCGAATGAAAAGGGATTATTATTGTATACAGATAGACTATACGTACCTAATGTACCTAAGATTAAGTTGTTGATTTTAAATGAAATTCATAAAACTCCTTATTCAGGGCATCCAGGTTATCAAAAAACTATAACTATGCTAAGAAATGATTATTTTTTGCCAAACATGGAAAATGAATTGGCAGAATACATTGCTAAGTGCTTTGAATGTCAGCAAGTAAAAACTGAACATCAGCATCCAGCTGGGTTACTTCAGCCTTTACCTATTCCTAGCTGGAAATGGGAGATAATTAGTCTTGATTTTATCACAGGACTACCTAGAAATCAAAATTTAAATGACTCAATAATGGTAGTTGTTGATAAATTGAGCAAAGCAGCTCATTTTATACCTGTAAAAACTACTTATAAAGCTGCAAATATTGTTGATATTTTCTTAAAACAAAATTTTCGGTCACACGGAATATCGAAAGTAATAATTTCAGACAGAGACCCTAAGTTTATGGGTAACTTTTGGAAGTCTTTGTTTAAAGGATTAAATACTACATTAAACTTCAGTACCTCTTTCCATCCTCAAACAGAGGGACAGACTCAAAGAGTAAACCAGGTATTGGAGGATCTGCTCAGAATGTATGTAAAAGAATAGCCAGGTAAATGGGAAGATTACTTACCCCTGGTAGAATTTGCTTACAATAATCACTATCAAGCCTCAACAAGATATAGTCCTTTTGAAATTTTGTATGGCGGGAAATGCAATACCCCCATTTCATGGAGTAATCCAGGTGACAGGCTAGTATTAGGACCTAAATTATTAAAAGAGATGGAGTTAATTGTAAAACATGTACAAGGTAGCTTGAAAGTTGCGCAAGATCGACAGAAAAGTCAAGCAGATCTTAAACGAACTCCAAATGAGTTCCAAGTAGGTGAACATGTTTTTATTAAGGTGAGACCTAAAAAGAGTTCTCTGAGGTTAGGTAGTTGTGCTAAGTTAGCACCCTAATATTACGGACCTTTTGAAGTACTGTCCAGGATAGGACAGGTAGCATATCAGTTAGCTTTACTGCCAAACTTAAGAGTTTATAATGTTTTTCATATTTCTGTATTAAAAAGATATGTACATGATGCTACTCATGTTATTAATTGGAATGATGTGCAAGTGGAACCCAAAGGAGATTTTCTAGTGGAACCGGATTGTATCCTCGAAAGGAGGGAGATCTCCCTTCGGAATCGCACCATTGGTCAGGTGAAGGTGCAATGGAAGCACCTTAGTCCAGAAGAAGCCAGCTGGGAATTGGAAAGTCATAAGTGGGATGCATATCCAATTCTATTTCAGGGCAATTCAGAGGACGAAGAATAAATAACATCGAGGACAATGTTATAAATTAAGGGGGTGTGTATGTCACATGCCCCAATTTGCAAAACAATTTTATGTTTTTGAGAAAACATTATGTTATATTTTATGTTAAAGTTTGTAATTAATGACCAAGTGGGGTCAAGAATAATTTAATGTATTGTAGAATATTTTATTAATAAATAAATAAAAGATGAGACAACAGCTTAGGGAAGCTGTTAAATGAGTGTTTACTGGTCACTTGGTGGAGGAGACTGGGTTGAGAGCAGATTAACAAGTGGCAGCATCATAAAACTACTTCTAGTTGTTTCAGGTGGCAACTTCCCTATATTTGTCATGATTCCCCAAGAAAGTGGAACAGGAGCAGGTGGCTCATTAAGTAAAAACTCACCCAAAAGACCTAGGCATGTTAATAAAACTTCCCATTGAAGACAGTTGAGGTTGCTCATTCTAGATTTGTGATAATTTTGAGTGAATGAAGTGCACATGTGAATTCGATGGAGGGGACTAGCTAAAGTAAGTTTGAGGGGTTAAGTACCGAAGACTGAACTTGTGCAGCTATTCTAAGCTAAAGTTCTTACTGCTGTAAGCAATATTGAGTTATTGTTGAACACTTAGTGGAGTTGCAGAGGATCTCAAGACTACATCTCTCTCCCAGTACTCTACCAGGAGGATCACGAGACAAGCTCGGGGATCCTGAGAACTGTTGTTCAGCTCTTCTCCAGGAGTTGGTTGGGAGGAACATCCTCCTTAAGCTGTTGTCACCTCATATGTTTGACAGGTTCTACTTATTTAGGTTCAGTTATTATTTTATTTATTGTTTCATAAAAGCTTAAGAGTTTTCTCATGATTATAGTATATTGTTATTTTATTGTTGTTATGGATAAAGAAAGAAAAGATTATTTATATTGTGAAAGTTAGTAACTAGTTAGATTAGGGTAAATCAATAGAGATATTGCTGAGTTAATTGATAGATAGAAAAATTACCCAAACTGTATTTTTTCACACCTCTTGCAAGGTAGTACTCTAGTACAGCAGGTATGTTTATTTCAGATAAGTAGATTTAAATAAAATTGAATGCAAATGTAAATGATTACTTCTACAGGTTTTTGTGTAACCTAAATTGCATAACTTTAGTTGTATTTGTATTATCTATTGAAAGTATTTAAACTATCTAATTATAGATAGAAGAACAAATTTAAATAATACATACTAGTATGCATAATATTTTATACAGTAAAAGTAGTATAGTTACAATTTATAAATCTAGTAAGTAGACCTAAATAAATAATATAGGAACAATAAAATATTTAACTAGGTTTAACCCAGTAAACAGTAATTTAGGTTATCTAATTACCTAATTAGCCATTCGTGAGAAATTATAACTAGGTTTACTAAAAACAAAAATACTAACACTGCAAACCATTAGAGATAATTAGGGTTTATAAAAGATCTGTACTAACACACTAGGGTAAAATTCAAAATTATAAATACTAAAAGTTAGCAAAGATTATTCCAGAAAATTTCAGAAAAGAAATGGAATTTCTTTTACAATATCAAACTCAGTCCTATTTCAATAAAATAAAATAACACAATATTATTATTTTTTTATTTGCTATCAAAATAATCCATAACCAAAGATTATAAATTCATAATCTTTTAATACAAAACAATATTTTCTTACTGATCAAGCTAACCCTAAACATTGAAAAGCTGAATAATAATAAGAATAACAATTAAACAAAATTATACATAAATGTAAACCCAACAAAGACAAAACTGAACAAATATAGTATGGCCTGTGACCCTTCATATATATTATCTGTCTAGGCTTAACATCCTAATAAAAAATGACTTATCTAAATTAAACAGAAGTCAAAATTTTGAAAATTAAAAAAACCATCAGATACAGCTATGAAAGCCCTTCACCATTTTTCAAAATTTCTATAACTACGGCCATTCATTTCTCCTATAAAAACCCTAATCAAAATCTTCAAGAAACCACAGAGTGGCCTGACAAGCAAAGTCATGGCTTTAAGCCAGAGTTTAAAAATTATCACCATCTATTTCAATTAAGGCCGAGAAGGCTCAAAACCAAATTCATGAAGTCATGGTTGTGAAAGCCTTATCCACTTAATACAAACAACCACGAGGGCTTTAAAACTAAAAATTAAAAGAACCATAAGAGCAAACAATGACCGTGGCCAAGTCTACAACCAAAACACGTGGTAGTGCCATAACTATCCACCGTACAGTTTGCGCAGGAGAAACCCCAGGTGAACTGAGGCTTACCAGGGTGGACGCCCTCAAGGAAGCCCGTAGGTAAAACTCTGCAACCTCAAGCTTGGACCTAGAGAGCCTGCGCAGGGAGAAGAAAACCAAGTTATGTTAGCTTCTTCTATTTCACAATTTAATAATTGAAATTATGCCAATAAATTGTAAGAAAAACAATCGCTTTCTTACCTTGGGGAGTCGAGCAACTAGGAAGCTGTGAAAATCCTTAGCCACGACGAGAAAGTTTCAAACCCTCGACACAAAAACCAACAGTAAACATGAACCAAACACTCTTCATGCAACAACTCTTTCACGCTGGTTACAGTCTTTTACATTCACATAGAGATTCAACTCTCATAGTGAAACGAAGGTAAAGATGGCCCAAACCCTCTTACCCTCTTCACAGTAAAAAAAACCACCTCACTTTGGGGAGTAAACCACTTACTCAATCTTCTTCACCAACTCAGTAAGGTTGCAAAGACTTATGGGCATTGTAATGGAGGTTCGACAGAGAACTTGGCGGCCACGAGCCTTCGGCTCGACCACTCCACAACCCAAACAAAACAAGTGTTTTTTTAGGGTTTCGACAAATTATATGCTGATACAAGTCAACGAGAAACACTATCTCTCCTTGCCAACCACGTGTCCTTCAATAATTTTTCAAATTATGGGTTTTGAGCCATAGTCGTAGTCCCGATTGCAATCTGCACAATCATTAGATTTAAGTCAAAAACCATATAATATCTTTTTATAAGAATCTATACCCTCATATCGATTCTTTGTTCTTTTACCTTAGTCTTTGCATTATAGGAAATTTAACTATTTACACTAAGGTACCAATAGTTAACCATAATATATCTATGTTCATCTTGCTATTAAATATTGTCTATATTTGATAGTATTAAGACCCCAACGATGGAGATAAATTTACCTTCCATAAAAGTGCATAACCTTAGATTTTGTTTTAAAAGGTGTTCATTTACATAGGGTTTGTGTATAGTTTTAGTTATAAACCCAAACTTTTATAAGAGTCCCTCTTGTAAACTAATGCCTATTTTTTTGACAAGGGCAGTTTAAGATTCAATGAAGATAATCTAGTTTTATGAAGATGCCTAATTATAGGTACCCTAAAGCAAGGGTCATTATGTAAATATCTTTAGCAGGCATAATATATTTATTGAAAACCAGAGCTCATATAAAACGAAGTTTTATATATATAAGAAAACCAAGTAATAGTACATCATTTAGAGAAATCACCAACATGGAGTATTTTAATGTTTACAACAAGAATTCAAGTTGATATGAACATAACCATATTCCAATTGATATACGACAGGCATGTAATTATAGATATATGCATGGGTAATATATCTTTTCTTTTATAACACGTTAGGTCATATATTCTTATGGACAGAAGTAGAATTGTTCTTAAACATTTCAATTTTAAACATATAAGCATATAGTTGGAAAATACAAGAAGGAAGAATTACTTGGATCACATATTTTGGTGGTAAACTAAAATGCACATAACCCATCCTTCCATAGTTTTGTTTTACCATTTTTTTATGCAGTTTGATAAAATTAGCAATACCAACGTTACCGCTAACAGGGCCAAGTTGCAAACAAACTTTTTATTTACTAGCATTTTATCGTATGCTAGTGGAGTATCATTCTTGACTGGAATTTTACTGGAACAAACTGCTTACCTATTTAGAACCTGTAAAAAGAACCATCATTCCATTGTATTAGCTGTAAGCTAAGTAAGCCCTGATCTCACCTAAGATTCTGTCCTACTTGTCAAAAGAAAATAATAACACAGTTAGCATCGATTTAAGATACAGTTTCCTTTCTCACCTTTTAAAACACATAACCTGTTGTGTTTAACTTTCTTAACATAGTGCTTTAAGATAAACTAATAATTTATACAGATCCAAAGAAAAGAAATGCTCTTTGTTATTTATAACTGTTTGAGTATCCGCTAACAGTTAATGGTTCAGTGACAATGATAACCTTGACATTTTATGTCACATGAAAAATTTTAAATTTTTATGAATTTTTGGGTTATTACACAAGGGGTATATTGATTTTGGTGAAATTTGTTCTGAAAGAGCCCAGTTTATTGGTCAATCATTTCTTCAATTCCTAGAGGAAGCCTCTAAAATATTAGACGAATATGCTTCAATTTTTTTTGGTATATAAATAGGGGTCAAAAGAGGATCCCTATGATTGATTGGAAGAAAGTTGCTATGACAAAATACTTCAGGGATTGAGGCATGGAAAATATACTTCTATTTACCAAAGCATTGGTTACCAAAAGCATCGAGTGTTTGATCAAGTCTGATGGTATATGCTCTAAGGTAATGACACATAAGAAATATATATATATATATATCCGGACTCAATGGGGAATTGGTAGTACAATCTAGAAAACCCCCTCTAGAATGTCTCCATGATTTGGAGGGTAATGTAAGCAACCCTTCCTTTGGTTTGTAATCGGTTGTTCTAGAAGGATGGAAATGGTTCCTCGATGTAAATCAATTTGGATCTATGGGTTGGATGTAAGGAGAAATTTCGAGTACCCAATAAGCTAATTCTCCACTTGAGATCCAAAGGAATTTTCTCATTATCTCAGGTGGAAAACCATAAAAATTCTTCCATTTGGTAGCATGTATGTCTCTAAAGTAGAGATTTTATTTATGATGACATAGACATGGCTATTTGAGAAGGCTATATTAATTATTTTTGAGCCTCTCTTTCCAATCTCAAAGATGAGGAAGAATCCCTCCTAAGGACTAAACACCCTATTGGGGTTCACACTCCTAAATGTGGTTAATATATATAGATTGAACAAGAGAACTGATGACATCCCAAATGGTGGTGGAAGAAAAATTAGCATTTTATGAGACCCTCCAAAACATGAATCCTAATGTATCTCATTTTGAACAATAGAGTCCCAACACGGGATATTATACAAAATAGTTCTTATGTGGGTCCTAGGAGATGTAGTCCAGGTATTTCTAATGAAGAATCAAATAAGCACATGTTTATGACTTGTACATGCACTCATAAAATCTAGGCAGAAGTCTCTACTATTATTGGTTTTAATGATATTTTTTCGAGAGACTCCATCAAAAATGGATTGAAATTGTGGCATGAGAATGAACATGCTAAATTCATCCATCCTCTTTCCCTGATAGTTTCTTGGGGAATATGGTTGACCTAGAACTTTGCAATGTTTGATGACAAATTACAACACCTGCCAACAATAACCATTTAGTATAAATATCCTTAACATATGCAACTCACATCAAATTGACAATCTTGCTAAAGAGTAGCTATTAGAGGTGATTTATAGAAGAAATCCTTGGGATTTCTTCAATGGATCCTCTTAGGAGGCCAATCAACTCATGGGTGTTGATGGTGTTCTCTTCCTTAATGAGTCTCATTCCATTAGGTTTAAATGCGACTTTGGTCAAGGTACCAATAATGCTACAAAACTCTAGTCTCTAAAAGTAGTCTGAACCTTGGCAATTTAGCATGGCTTAAATGACATCTAAATTTTCAAGGATTCTCTCTTGGTGGTAAACTAGATCTCTACCAAATAAAGATTGAGAAGTTTCAACCTACAAGCATTATTGGATGAGAGCTCCCTATTGTTCAATTCCATACAAAATTATTCCATTAATCACATCCAAAGAGATTGAACTTAGATAGCTAGCTCTCTCTCTCTCTCTAAAGAAGCTCTCCATATGTCGCAAGGGACCTAGCCTATATTGAAATTTGATGATTCCTTGGACCCCCTAAGGGTTTGAATAAGTAAAAACATCAAATGATAAGGACCCGGAGGGACTCAGCCGAGGTACAAGGGTGAGGGGATTTATCCACTCGAAATATAGTGCCTTTTTATATAGTTGGGCCTGGCGGGGTTCTAGGCGTTTATTAATAATTAATTAATATATGGGTGAAACGATAGGGAAACCGAGTTGGCCATCTGTTTGGTTTAGGGGATCATATTTCTTTATGCGATTTACCTTCTCTCATTAAGAAACCACCCCCACTTCCCTATTCATCTGACATCTTATTATCTATGTCTAAATTTTTTGTAGCCATGATAGCACAGGTTTTAGGTATCCATTCAGGTTTCCTAGTAGACACCACATAAAAAAACTTTGTTTCGATTACACCAATTGTATTAATGATGGCCTTGTTTGAAGTTCACCAACATGCCATTCAACTTTGCACATATTAGGGGCATAAAAATTTTCCATATTGCATTTTTTCTTGAAATTTTTATATAACCTAGTTTTATATATTGAAAGTTGTGAGAATCGGGTCTCGCCAACACCAAATCTTAAGAGGATATTCCAGGAATTCTTTATATATGTAATAATGCAATGCATCAACTGTTGCAAAGCATCATGGTCAAGGCCCTGGGCTCTTAGAATATATATTTACCATAGCCTAAAGGGCCACCACAAGATGGGGGGACTTTTTTCTCGACTTCGTTATATCCTCTCAGGACCTTACTTCGTGGTCTCTGGGAATACCCTTATCTTGCTTGACTTTGTTCGTGAATATATACAGTCATGCCGTTACGAAAGGACAGTACTTCTTACAAGTACCTACCTTTAAGTGCAGGTCCCAACAATAGAACCATTCGTTAGCGTAAAATAGTGAGACCGTGTTATCATCAGGTTACCAACAAAAAGGTTTCTGTTGTAGAGCGTTGGAATTTTCAGCCTTCTGCAAGGGAATAAAGTATTACCTGGGATGATCTGAAGTGCGTGGCTACAAAAGGAAAGAAATTTCTTGAGCTAATCCTACCACTTATAAATAATAAGAGAAGCACCCGTGATGAATGCTTGTGCTTGTTCACTGTTAGGCTCATCGGGTTTCATCTATTCAATAGATTTCCATTCTGAGTCTGCAAATGAATCCAACTATTGCATCTGAAGATAGGTCGACTAAGCATATGGTCTAAGTTATAGCAATGCATGTTTCGTTGCATGGGTTGCTTCATGAAGGGCATCCATATGATCATCTGCAGCCTAGATCTCGTCACATGGTTATACACAGGGAGTTTTAGGTTACAATTTACCTACGACGGGGTACCCCTTCCCCATTAGAGAGGTAAGATTTGGATACTCAATCCAAGTATTGATCCCCACCCAGCATTGTGGAGGTAGGTGACAATTCTCACCTTATACCTGGCGGGGGTGAATTGATCGCTATCGCTAGCTGATACATGGGATAGACTTGATTGCTGCCTATAATCCAACACATCGTAGGTAAGGCTCTTGAAATCGATATTTTGCTATTCTCAATCCTACATATGGATCCTTGAAATTTTCCTCATGTATTAACTGCTTTAAATGGTTCAAATCAGCCAAGAATTTATAATATCCATTCATTTTCATTGTCATTTAATATTGAACACTGTAGTTAAAATCGATAGATTCCCAACTATTGAGAAGTGAATGATATTCATTCCACTTCTCAGCATGATGCATCCCACCCACTGTATTGACATATTCATTGTAACAACTAACAATCTCATCTATCTTTTTAATCATTTTTAACTTTGTTGATGTAATTGTAACTTCGGAATGTATTCACTTGTATTTATTATGTATTGTAACCTGATGTTTATTCCGGGATGTATTTGTAATGTACTTGAGTCATGTCATGCCCCAATGTTCCTATTGGGAGTTTCTATAATGTAAACAAGTCATGTTAAGTCAAGGTGGGTAACCCTCCTATTGTCTAAGGGTTAAAGTCCACACAGTTTTGGGGCACTAGGGTTATTCGATTCTCCTAGAGAGGTTGGCCCTAGTAGGGTTTAGTCAAGTCGAGAATTAGTATAAATAGAGAGCTATCCTCTCTATTTATCACACACTCATACACACTAAGTTGCAGTGCATAGCTGAGGAAGAGAAAGACATAGGGGCAAGGAAGAAAGAGGTTACTGCAGTTGGGAGATCATCTTACTGTTTTTGGGGTTTTACTTTTGGTGCTGATTCTATCTCTGAGGAAGTTGCGGGGTTTTCTCCATTTATGTTTTCCCCAAGGAAAAACAATGTGTTCATTGTCTCTTGTGTTTTATTGTTGTGCTTGTTGTTCTCTCAGTTAAAGATCCTAATGTTATGCTAGCTTAATGTAAAAAATATAGCATGGTATCAAAGCTAACCTGAGAAGAAGACACTATGCAGCTGCGGGAACTAGGGATTCCTATTTTGTGGATCTCTCTCCACATATTTTCAGCAAAAGTAGGGTGGAATAACTCTCCTCCCTATGGCACATCTTTTTGTCGAAATAGAATCCAATTCTAAGGTTTTTCAGTTTTGGACCCGACACTACTGCCGAAAATTAGGGCTTTTCACAGAAGAGGAATTTTTCAGTGAGCCCAAGCTTGGATTGATCTCCTCCTCAAAATTGAAGTTAGGGATCAAAATCAAAGCATTTGGTTGGACAAAAATCAGGAAAAGCAAAACCCTAATTTGCTCCTGAACCAGCACTACAGGATTTCAGCTCCAAATCCAGTTCCGACATCTTGACCTGGTAAGATCTAAATCTTTTGTATTTCCATTTGAGGTTTTCAGTTAAATATGTCTCATCATACCAAGCTTGATGAAAAGCTTGATGGAGCTGATAACTTTCGAGCCTAGAAGTATAGAATCTCCCTGGTCCTGGAAGAAAATGAGTTGGACTCCCATATCAATGAGGAGGTTCCAGCTCTAGAGGGAGATGAGGCTAAGGCCTTACACAAGAAGAAGATGGTTATGGAAAAGAGGATTATTTCTGATTCAATCAAGGATCACTTCATACCAAAAGTGTCCTCCCTGAAGACACCTAAAGTTTTGTTTGATGCCCTAACAAAAATTTTTGAAGGGAAGAACATAAATTGAAAGATGACTCTAAGAAACCAATTGAAGAATGTGAAGATTCAGAATGCAAATACCATCTAGTCTTACTTCACTAGAGTTTCTTAGATCAAGGAACAAGTGGAAGCAGTAGATGATGAAGTGGAAAATGAAGAGATTGTAATGACCACCTTGAATGGTCTCCCTAGGACATGGGACTCTTTCATTCAAGGGATCTGTGCCAAAAAGAAGTTAGTCAAGTTCAGCAGACTTTGGGAAGAATGTTCACAAGAAGAAGCTCAGATAGTAGCTCGAGAAGAGAAGATGGGAAGTGAAGATCAAGCTCTCACAGTTCAATCCAAGAAACCCAGAAAGGACCATCATCATCATCATTCTAAAGGTAAACACTCTTTTCACAAGAAATCTCAACTCAGATGTTATACTTGTGATGAAATAGGACACTTTGCAAGAGATTGTCCTAAAAGCAAAAGTAACTCTCACAAGAAGAAAAACAACAAGAGAAGACATCATGCTCATGCTGCAAAGGATGATGAACCTTCCACAAAGAAGACCAAATATGAAAGTGAAGATTCTTCAAGTGATGAAGAATATGTTTTGATTTTCGCTCTCACGGGAAATATCACACATGGAAGCAATGATTGGCTTATAGACAGTGGGGCTTCCAAGCATATGACAGGATTCAAAGAATCCTTTGTGAGACTATTAGAACATGAATCACCTCATAAGGTGAAGCTCGGAGATGACTACCAATATCCAATAAAAGGTAGTGGGGAATCCTCCTATAAGCTAGACTCTAGAAATTCTATGATAATGAAAGAAGTATTGTTTGTACCAGGACTAAAGAAGAACCTTCTCTCCATATCTGCATTAGATGCAAAAGGAATGAGGGTTGCATTTATAGATGGTCAAGTCATCATGTGGCCAAAATGAAAGATTATCGATGATGCAGTAGTGATTGAAGAACAAGAAGGAGGATTGTACAAATTAAAGGGCCATCCAGAACAAGCCTTGGTCCATGACATAGTAGAGCCAAATGAGCTTTGGCATAGAAGGCTTGCACATGTGCATTATAGAGCACTACCACTTGCAAGCAGAAATATTGAAGGTCTTCAAGAAATCCAAACAAAACATGACGGGGTCTGCGAAGGATGTGCGAAAGGAAAGAATACAAAGAAGACATTTCCAAGTAGCGAGAGCAAGGCAAAAGGAATCTTAGAAATCATCCACTCCAATGTATGCGGTCCAATGTCATCAAGTTCTCTAAGTGGGTATGTATACTATGTTTCTTTTATTGATGATTTTTCTAGGAAGACATGGATTTACTTCTTGAAGAACAAAGATGAAGTATTCAGCAGGTTCAAGGAATTCAAATCCTTAATCGAGAATCACACTGAAAAGAAGATTAATACCTTTCGATCAGATAATGGTGGAGAATTCACATTGAATGAATTCACATTGAATGACTTCAAAGAGTTATGCAAAGACTCAAGGATTAAGAGGGAGCTGCCCACTCCTTATAATCCACAATAGAATGGGATTGCATAACGGAAGAACAAAACTATCATGGAAGTTGCAAGAGCTATGCTTCATGATCAAGATCTTCCTATGCATCTTTGGGCAGAAGCTGCCAGAATAGTGGTGTATGTATAGAACCATACTCCACACAGAGTACTCATGAACAAGACTCTTGAATAAGTCTTCTCTGGCAAGAAACCAGAAGTCAGCCATCTCATAATATTCGATTGTCCTTTGTACATACACATTCCAAAAGAAAAGAGAACACAACTAGATCCTTCAGGAAAGAAGGGTATATTTGTGGGATACTCTAAAAGCTCGAAGGCTTACAGAATATATTTCCCAGGATTCAAGAAGATTGAAATCAGTAGGGATGTGACATTTGATGAAGATACAACTTACAACAAATCCAGAAAGAAACCTACTGAAGAACCTTACAAAGCAGAAGCACCCAGAATTCATGACACAACCATGAATGAAGAAACTCAAGAAGAAGATCAAGAATTTGAAGAACCACAAAGACCTATAGATCCACCTTAGGAGAAGAATCCTCACAAGAGGAAACCTGATTGGGTACGAGAAGCTATCCAAGGTGTGGAAAGATATGGGGCTCCAGAAGAGAATCACAGAGAAAGAAAGAGGACCAGATCCTGCTTCGGGTATGTTGCATTACTATGTGATTTCATCGCTAAAGAACCTTCCAATTATGAAGAAGCAACAAAACGGAAAGAATGGAAGGATGCTATGATCGAAGAGTATCAATAGACCATGACGAATGATGTTTGGGATGTTGTCTCAAGACCAGAAGGGAATTCAGTTGTAACTTCCAAATGGATCTACAAAATAAAGCATGCTACAGACGGTAGCATAGAAAAACATAAAGCAAGATTCGTGGCTCGTGGTTTCTCCTAGAAAGAAGGAATATATTATGAAGAAACATTTGCACCTGTATCTAGATACACTTCCATCAGATCAATACTTGCTCTGGTTGCAGTGATGAAATGGAGGATACACCAGATGGATGTCAAGACTGCTTTCTTGAATCGTGTAGTAGAAGAGGAAGTGTATGTAGAACAGCCACTTGGTTTGAGACACATGACAGGGAGTCTCATGTATGTAGATTGAAGAAATCCCTGTACGGTTTGAAACAGGCACCCATGACATTGTTAAGAACCTATGGCAACCCCCCTCTTTATTTTGTTGGTATATTTTGTCGGATGCATATGCTTTGTAAGTCGTCCCATTAGTATGATGTATTATCCCACATTCATGGGTAGTAAGTAATAGTTGTTAAGTCGTCTAGTAATAGGTTGCATTATCCCACATTCATGTGGAGTAGTAGTTGTTTAGATTAGACTTAGTATATAAGTATGTGTTGAAGCTAATGAAAGCACCAAAGAGTTATTTTGTATTGAGCTTGCTCAAAGGAGGTTTCCCCCTCGAAGTGGCCCACGATCAATAAAATATCTTTTGTGCTCCAATATTTTTGCATTTTCATTGTTTATTGCAGGAGGTTCTTCATATCTGGTATCAGAGCACTTTCGTGGGCTTGTTGGGTGGAATTTCGGGAAAAAACAATTTCCTGTCGTGCTTCTTGGTGCTATGAGCCTTACAATTGTTCTTCTTCTTGCAACAATATTATTCATCCGGATCAGGGATTAAACCCTATCTGCTTAACTATGGGAAGTACTTGGGCATAGCCCTAAAACTCATTGTGAGGAGTACCACAGGAATCCCAAAGTAGCTGGGCCTTGAGAGGACCTGCCAAGTGAAAAGGGCAATGACCCCCACCAATTTGATTAGATTCCCATCCGTGAGGAAAACCAAAGAGCTGTCATTTTTTGCCAAGCGGTTAGCAGTTTTACCTGCACTGTGAAGTGAGGGGTACTGCCCCAATACTCAATCATGAGACAACCTTGGTGGTCAAGTGACTACCTTTGAACCAATAGGAAGCCGAATATACCTGGGGTCCATTTACAGTTGATAACGTGCATAATTTCAGAATTGTCACAGATCAATTACTCCATTTCTTGTCGATAAAACATAGCTTCTAGCACCGCCACAGACCACAGATCAGTTCTTCAAAACAAAAACAAAAAAAATTATGTTTTTCAACCATATCTTCCTTGATTTAGCTCCATTTCCCTTGAAATTTCACTGTCACCCCTGTAATACCATTCTGCATATTCCTTCATTGAGGACCCTATTCCCAATTTAGGATTCCTTAAGGCCGAAATTCCACATTTGTCAATTTTTAAAGTTTGTCATAACTTCTCTGATTCTCACCCAATCGCCTTCAAATTTTTCCATCGTGTTCGTTTTCCAATTTTGCTTCATTGTCCCTCTCTGACAAATTTTCCAATTCCTTCATCCCACCTCTGAAATTCACATTTTCTGCTTCTTGTCCCTATAAAAGTGTCCAAAACCCCGTAAAACCCCAATTACCCCCCCAAATTTTTCCCAAATAAAAAATCTCCTTTTCTAAAACCCTCTCCATTTTTGTTTTTCTACCCATTACCCTACAAAACAAAAAAAACTACTTATGGTTGTTACCCGCGCTAGAGCAAATAAACAAATGGAAGAAGAACTTGTCGCCATCAGGTCCAAACTTGAGGATCTAGATCAAAAATTTCTCGGCGTTAATCGTCAGCATTCACCCATGGACAACCGCCGCCAGCCTGAGTCTTGTGTAGACACTGGGTTCTCATTGTTTATCCACTACCGCGGGCCGAAGCTGGATTTTCGTCGCTTCAATGGTGATGATCTAACTGGATCGATTTATAGGGAAGAATAATATTTCAGTCTGCATAACACTTTTGATTTCAATAAAGTCCCCCTTGCATCCTTTCATTTGGAACATGAAGCACTTCAATGGTTCTATTGGTACATTAAGGCTCATGTCGAGCCAAACTGGACAGATTTTTCCCAACTCCTCTTACAGCAATTTGGTCCTAGTGATTTTGATGACTTCACACTCACCAAACTTCGTCAAATTGGCACTTTGCGGGAGTATCAGATAGAATTTGAGAAAGTCGCTAATCACACCGAGGGATTGCCTGATGCATTCTACCTTAGTTGTTTTATCAGTGGTCTGAAGGATGCAATATGCTCTGAGGTTAAAATGTTATTCCCCCACACATTCATGGAAGCCCTCGGGTTGGCTAAGCTAGAAGAGGACAAATTTCGGGCTCAAAAACGCTCCAAATCCACTCTTGTTCCATTCAAACCTATGGTTCCTCAAAGAACCCAAAATTTGCCAGCTCCTAGAGCCACTCCTATCAAGCATTTGTTTGAAGCAGAGATGCGGGAACATCAGGAAAAAGGGCTTTGTCATAATTTGTGACGAGAAATTCACTTGGGGACATAGATGTGTTGAGCAAAAGCTCTATCTCTTGGATGTGGATTCTCCACCAGCACCTGAAATTTTTTATGATGCTCAGGATCCCACAGATGATGATGGTGACATTCAACAACTTCCTGCTCCAGAGGACCAACCAGAGATATCTCTCCATGCCTTAGCCGGAGTCACCACCCCACAAACCATGCGGGTCAGAGGGTTCTTCAAAAAACTCCCTCTTACAATACTGATTGATTCTGGTAGCACTCACAACTTCATTGACTCGAGGATCGCCAAATAGGCTGATTGTTTCATCCATCCTTACTCCATCTTTGAAGTCATGATTGCCAATGGTGGCACCTTACCTTGTAAGGGAAGTGTCGTAATGTGTGCATATCTATGGGGGATTATAACTTGCACTTTGACATTTTTTCCTTTCCCTTAGGCGGATGTGATGTGGTTTTGGGTGCTCAATGGTTACGCACACTTGGACCCATTTTATGGGATTTTGCTGAACATTGGATGCAATTTTCAATCAATGGTACCAAACACACATTGTGGGGCGTACAACCAAGGTTCGCATGGAAAATCTTCTTAAGAAAAGTTCACATGGTGTCATCGCTCAACTCCATTTCATTCAGATGCAACTGTCAACAGTCTCAACTACTCCCTTGGATCTCCAACAAATTTTGGATCGATATGCACGTGTGTTTGTTGAGCCAGTGGGATTGCCACCTTCCCGACCTGGGGACCATCGTATTCCACTCCTTCCTGGAAGTGTCCCTCCCAACATCAGGCCCTATCGCTACCCATTTCACCACAAGATAGAAATTGAGATGCTTGTTCGTGACTTACTAAAGCAAGGTGTTATTCACCCTAGCACTAGTTCCTTCTCTTCACCGGTCCTTCTAGTCTGGAAAAAAGATGGGTCATGGCGCCTTTGCATCGACTTTCATGCACTTAATCACATCACAATCAAGGATAAGCTCCATGGTGCTCATTTTTTCTCCAAGTTGGATATTCGTTCTGGGTATCACCAAATTCGGGTCCATGCGGATGATATCCCTAAAACAGCTTTCCACACACATGATGGCCATTATGAATTTTTGGTCATGCCATTTGGCCTCACACATGCACCTTCCACGTTCCAATCATTGATGAATAAAATATTTCAGCCCTACTTCCAAAAATTCATTCTAGTCTTCTTTGATGATATCCTCATCTATAGGAAAACTTGGGTTGAGCATCTCCAACATCTGGATCTTGTACTGCAACTTTTCTGTGATCATCATCTCCGTGTCAAACAATATAAATGTGTTTTTGGGTAGAAGGAAGTAGAGTATCTCAGGCATATTGTTTCAGCACAAGGGGTTCATGTCGATCTTCCAAAATCGATGCCATTGAAAAATTGGCCACCTCCTCAGACCTTGAAGAGACTTCGTGGGTTTTTGGGACTTACTAGCTACTACCACAAGTTTGTCAAGGATTATGGAAAGATTGTAGCTCCCTTAACAACTCTACTGAAAAAGGATGCTTTTGCATGGACACCTGTTGCTGAGTGTGCATTTGAGAAACTGAAACAAGCTATGTGTACCACACCTATTCTAGCTATGCCTGATTTTTCCAAGCCCTTCACTATTGAGAGTGATGCTTGCGACAATGGACTTGGTGTTGTCCTCCTCCAAGACGAACATCCCATTGCATTCACCAGCAAATCCCTGTCTGGTAATAATTTAGCCGCCTCTACATATGAGAAGGAAATGATGGCTATTTTGCATGCTGTACAAAAGTGGCATCCATACCTCTTAGGGAATCATTTCTGCATCAAGACTGATCACCAGAGTCTGAAATATTTCCTGGAACAACACCTCTCATCCCCAACACAACAAAAAGGGGTTAGCAAACTCATGGGTTATGACTATGAGATAACTTACAAGAAGGGTAAGGACAATCTTATGGTGGATGCTCTTTCCCGCACATTTGATGACCATGCTTCTCTTTCAGCTATTTCTATGCCTATTCCAAATTGGTTACAATATGTTCAGCGAAGCTATGACAATGACTCTTCCTTATCTCAAATCATCCAACAGTTGGCCAGTAATCCTTCTCTTGTACCGCATTACTCTTGGGATGGTTCTTCTCTGAGATACAAGGGTCACTTGGTGCGTCCCCAGGGCACATATATTCACCAGGATGTCTTCTATGAACTCCATGCTTCTCTAGTGGCAGGGCACTCTGGGTTCCTCAAAACGTATGAGCGGGCACGACGTAACTTCTTTTGGAAGGGAATGAAACAGGAAATTCAACAGATGGTTGTTGAATGTGATACCTACCAGTGCCACAAGGGTGAAACTACATTCCTCCCCAGCTTGCTCGAACCCTTTCCCATCCCTACAAGGATTTGGACAGATATTTCGATGGATTTCATCAACGAGCTCCCTAAATCCAGAGGGAAGACCGTAATCTTGGTTGTGGTTGATCGACTCTCCAAATATAGTCATTTTTGTGCTCTCAGCCATCCATATACTGCCTCCTCAGTTGCACAAATTTTCATGGACTAGATATTCTGTCTTCATGGCATCCCTTCTTCCATTGTCTTAGACTGCGATGCAACTTTCATAAGTCATTTTTGGACCGAACTCTTTCGCCTCACTGGAACCAAACTGAAAATGAGTTCAGGATATCACCCACAAACATATGGTCAAATTGAAGTCACCAACAAATGCTTGGAAACTTATCTTCATTGCTTCACCTCTGAACAACAACATCAATGAGCAAAGTGGCTCCCTTTCGCTGAATGGTGGTACAATACTTCCTACCATACTGCATCTAAAATGACTCCATATGAAGTTGTTTATGGGTAGCCACCCCCAGTGCTCCTTCCATACACCCCCCATAGTTCACCAGTTCAGGCAGTTGACATGGTTCTGCGCAACCGTGATCAGATTCTTCACATTTTGTAAGAGAATATTCACATGGCCAGAAATCGCATGAAGCAGCAAGCCGATCAACACCGTTCTGAGCACACCTTTCAATTCGGTGATATGGTTTTTCTTCATTTGCAGCCTTACAAGCAATCCTCCCTGAAACTCAAAGGGCATCGAAATCTGGCTCCAAAGTTCTATGGGCCATATAAAGTTCTTTAGAAGATTGGGTATGTTGCTTATAAATTGGAACTTCCTCCTTCTTGCATTCACCCAGTCTTTCATGTCTTTTGTCTCAAGAAAGTGATTGGCAACAACATCAGAGCACAAACTGTTTTACTAGAGCTGGATACGGAAGGCTCCATCATTTTGGAACCAGAGGCCGTCCTCAATCAGTGCGCTCGTCAGCTTCACTCCCAGGCCATCACCGAGGTCTTAATTCAGTGGCACGGCATGCAACCAGAGGATGCTACATGGGAACCGCTCCTTCAGATTCAACAACAGTTTCCACATCTAAAGCTTTGAGGACAAAGATTTTTTTAAGAGGGATGGGATGTTAAGAACCCGTGTCAACCCCCCTCTTTATTTTGTTGGTATATTTTGTCGGATGCATATGCTTTGTAAGTCGTCCCATTAGTATGATGTATTATCCCACATTCATGGGGAGTATGTAATAGTTGTTAAGTCGTCTAGTAATAGGTTGCATTATCCCACATTCATGTGGAGTAATAGTTGTTTAGATTAGACTTAGTACATAAGTATGTGTTGAAGCTAATGAAAGCACCGAAGAGTTATTTTGTATTGAGCTTGCTCAAAGGAGGCTGCCCCCTCGAAGTGGCCCGCGATCAATAAAATATCTTTTGTGCTCCAATATTTTTGCATTCTCATTGTTTATTGTAGGAGGTTCTTCCATCAGATCAGTACTTTCTCTGGATGCAGTGATGAAATGGAGGATACACCATATGGATGTCAAGACTGCTTTCTTGAATCGTGCAGTAGAAGAGGAAGTGTATGTAGAAAATCCACTTGGTTTTGAGACACATGACAGGGAGTCTCATGTATGTAGATTGAAGAAATCCTTGTACGGTTTGAAACAAGCACCCAAGACATGCTACGGCAGAATTGAAAACTTTCTTTCCAGTTTGGGCTTTACCAAAAGTAAAGCAGATTCCAACCTTTACTACAAGGTTGAAGATGGCAACCCAGTGATGCTCCTACTATATGTAGATGATCTATTTGTAACAGGTATGGATGGGTTGATTGCTGATATGAAGAGAAAGCTTGCTGCTGAGTTTGAAATGAAGGACTTGGGAATGATGCACTATTTTCTAGGCATGGAGGTGTGGTAGAATGTGGATGGAATATCCCTCGGATAAGGGAAGTATGCAGTAGAGATCTTGAAGAGGTTTGGGATGATGGTCTGCAAGGCTATGGCCACACCTATGGCATGGAACTTGAAGTTATTGAGTGATGCTTCATCAAAAGCAGTTGATGCTACGATGTATCGTCAGATGATTGGGTCCTTGATATATCTGACGAACATGAGACCAGACATTTGCTTTGCTGTGAACACCTTGAGCCAGTTCCTGACAGATCCGAGACATGTTCACTTGATTGCTACAAAGCATATTCTGGGTACCTGATGGGTACAATTGATTATGGGCTCAAGTATGAGGCAAGTCAGAAGATTAACCTAGAGGGTTATGTTGATTCAGATTGGGCAGGCAGTGCCATCGATAGGAAGAGCACTTCAGGGTGTTGCTTCAGTATGGGATTAGGTGTGATCTCTTGGTTTAGCAGGAAGCAATCCTGTGTGGCACTGAGTACAGTTGAAGCAGAGTATATCGCAGCTTGTTCAACTAGTTGTGAGGCAATATGGCTGAGGAAGATACTGTCTGATTTATTTGATCTCCAGTTGGATGCTACTTGTATATATTGTGACAACCAGAGTTGCGTGAAGTTGTCAGAGAATCCAGTGTTCCATGACAAGTTGAAGCATATCGAGATCAAGGATCATTATATCAGGGATATGGTGCAGAGAGGAGCAATGAAGCTCCAGTATGTTGCGTCGGAGGAATAGATAGTTGATGTGTTGACGAAGCCATTGGCTAGGGTGAAGTTCAAGTACTTCAAGGAGAAGCTTGGTGTTCTCCAGATCGAGGTTTCCTCCAAGGGGAAATGATGAGACCCAGAGCCATTATGACATGGTGAGAGGATTAAGTTCCTTCCATGGTCAGATGTAAGGGCTGAGCCATTCTGTCATGGTGAGAGGATTGGTTCCTTCCATGTCAGATATGAGTGCTGAGCCATTATGATATGACTGTAGGATTGGTTCCTAAATGATCATATGTAAGGGCTATTACCATTTTTGAAATGGAGGTGCCTGGTCAGTTACCAAGAATACTTGGTCTGGGACCGAGGGCCTTTCTGAAACAACTGTAAGATGTAGTATTACATGATCAGATGTGAGTGCATGGCCATTCTGATGTGATTGAGGGATTGGTTCCCACTTGATCAGATATAAGGGTTGATGCCATTCTCTGGGAGAATGGAGGCACCTGGTCAGTTACCAGGTAGCTCAGTCTAGGACTGGGGGCCATTCTGATGTGACTGTAGGATTGGTTCATACAAGATCAGATGTGAGTGCACACCATTCTGACGAGTAGGTCAGATATAAGTGTTGGGCCATTCTAACAAGTAGGTTAGATATAAGTGCTGGGCCATTTTAATGAGTAGGTTATATATAAGTGCTAGGCCATTCTGACGAGTAGGTCAGATGTAAGGGCTGGGCCATTCTGACATGGGAGAGGATGAGGTTCCTTCCATGGTCAGATGTAAGGGCTGGGCCATTTTGACATGGTGAGGGGATTAAGTTCCTCTCATGGTCAGATGTGAGTGCTGGGCGTGCCTTTCTGACGAGTCAAGGTCAGATGTAAGTGCTAGATGGGCCATACTGACTTAGGGTCAGATATAAGCGCTGAGAAAGACCTACATGGAGACTAGGCCTATAGCCATCATGAAAAAGGGTTGGCTCTATAGAACTTCCCATGACGAGAAGAATCATGAGATAGCACCTGTGGTACTGATCCAGATTGAGTGAGGATCTAGATCCAATGATGATCCAGATTGAGTGATGATCCAGATCTAGTGATGATGTCCAATGATGATCCAGATTGAGTGATGATCCGGATCCGATAATGAAAGATGACTTGAAGATGAAGATGACGAGAGCTTGACGATGACCCAGATGATACAGAGAAGAAGACTTGTGCTGTTAAATTGTGTTGAGAGAATACCTTCCTAGTTAAGAGGGAGTGTTGATGTAATTGTAACTTCAGAATGTATTCACTTGTATTTCTTATGTATTGTAACCCGATGTTTATTCCGGGATGTATTTGTAATGTACTTGAGTCATGTCATGCCCCGATGTTCCTATCAGGAGTTTCTATAATGTAAACAAGTCATGTCAAGTCAAGGTGGGTAACCCTCCTATTGTCTAAGGGTTAAAATCCTCGCAGTTCCGGGGCACTAGGGTTATTAGACTCTCCTAGAGAGGTCGGCCCTAGTAGGGTTTAGTCAAGTCGGGAATTATTATAAATAGAGAGCTAGCCTCTCTATTTATCACACACTCAGTTGTAGCACATAATTGAGGAAGAGAAAGACACTGGGGCAAGGAAGAAAGAGGTTACTGCTGTCGAGAGATCATCTTACTGTTTTTGGGATTTTACTTTTGGTGTTGATTCTATCTCTGAGGAAGTTGAGGGGTATTCTCCATTTATGGTTTCCCCGAGGAAAAACACTGTGTTCATTGTCTCTTGTGTTTGATTGTTGTGCTTGTTGTTCTCTCAGTTAAAGATCCTAATGTTATGCTAGCTTAATGTTAAAAATCTAACAAACTTCTCTCTTTTACTCAAATCCTTAGGCACTAGAGAGCTTAATTGAATTCTAAGATAATCACCTGAAATATGACCATTCAACCTTTCAGAGTCTATTTTTGGTATGATTTGAAGAGAAGATCATGAAGTATCTTCATGCTCCATTTTTACAACTCCTTTTTTTTCATATTTTCTAATGTTTATAGCTTAGAGGTTTTAGTTAAGCTATATGCAAATTCCAATTCACAATTTTGTATCAAACCTAAAAAAGGTAAAAGATATTTGTAAGTTACATGTGGTTTGCCAACAGGCATTTTTGGGCCTTACTACTTAACATGGAAAATGGTCATGATCCACAATGCTCAAATGGAAAATGGTCATGATCCACAATGCTCAAATGGAAAATGGTCATGATCCACAATGCTCAAATGGAAAATGGTCATGATCCACAATGCTCAAAGGGCATTTAAGGGAGGTAATCTCAATTTCTAAAAATGAATAGTCTTCTTGGGAAAAATAAATTATGAACCTTTTATTAGTAATATAATTATTTTATCCATTTAAAAATTATGAAGAAAAATGATATGAAATGAAGAGTTTAAATAATTTTTATGTAATAATTTCTTGTGTAAATGTAAAACAATATAAACGAGACAAATTATTACGTGGGCACTTATCTTTTCGATCTTTTAGTTTTATTTTTCAGCTTAACTTTATTTTCTTGGAAATATAATTTCTAATTATTAACTAATGTAAAATAGGTTAAAGATTCAAAAATATAATTTTTAGATATATAGTTATGAAAATGGGAAGTTTAAATTTTTTAAATTCTTATAACTATTAAAATCTTTTCTTTTTTTAATATAACTTTTGATTTCATATAAATAACAATTTAAAAAAAAAATCAAAATTTCAATGTTAAATGAAATTTTCTTAATTTTTGTACTTAATAGGATATAAAAATTTAATATTTCATATACATATTATAAATAATATTTCAAAAAAAAATTGAAAGATCATTATAACATGTAACAAAGATAAAGTCTCAAATTTCAACCTTGCTATAAAACATGACTCTTTAATAATTTAATTACTTTTACCTAAAGTTTTGCATTTGTTTAATTCCATCCTTCCTCATTTTTATAAAAATATGATATATAACAAAAATAAGATTTCGAATTTCAACCCTGCTACAAAACTTAACTCTTAAATAATTTATTTACATTGTATAAAGTTTTTGCATTTGTTTAATCTCATCACTTTTGTTAAAAAAATTATAATAATCTAATTTAGTCTAATAATTTCTTTTCACTTTTATATAATTTAATTTCCAATTTAATCTAATAATTTAGTTTTACTTGTATATCATTTTTTTTAAGTTACAATCATCCCATTTAATCTCATCATTCATATTTTTCATCATTTTGTTTAAATTTATTCTCATCATTTCTTATCTTATCACTTATATAGATTTTTAAAACTAAAAAAATATTAAAAAATAAATAAAATTAAATAAAATAAATACAAAAGTGATTTCATTAATCATTTCCAAACCATGAAAAGTATTTGATGGTAAAAAATAAAACAAATACAAAAGTGATCTCATTAATCATTACTAAACCATGAAAAGTATTTGATGGTAAGAAAAGACTTACATGGATTTAGTTGATAAATAATTTGATAGAAATTTGTTGATATTAAAAAATGATTATTTAATATAAAATCCATTAAAATAGAGATGGAAGATATTTAGAAGATGAATATTTAAATTTTGTAGAAATTTTTATTTTAATAATAAAATGTGAACATTTAGATACCGGAAGTTAAATAGCCATACATTAAAGGAGTTAGTTACTAGCTACTAAAAGTATGCTCAAAAGAGAAGAAAATTAAAAAGAAAAGAAGAGAAAAGAAAACAAAGGTAGAATATAGCTAAAGCACGTAAGAGGGTGTAAGCTTTAAATATTTTTTTGATAAAAGTTGTACAAAGCTATTAGTGAGCATCTCGGAGGTGCGAGAATCTGAAGCAGAAACCATAGAGAGCACATAAATAAAGTGTTAGTCTCTTTAGTAGCTAACTTTGCCTGAAAGATTGATGATGAGGTTGTGTGCAAGATGGTGGAAATTCCTTATGGTGGAAATTTTTTTTAATTTTGTTAAAAAAACTATTTTGTCAACAGCTGATTGGTGGATAGAAGCTGATGTCAACATTGAGATTTGGTATCTGGATTTGAGTTGACATGTGTCCACATGACGTCATCAAATGACAAGTGGCAACTATGACATCATCTTGGTGTCAAATTATCCTCGTTCCTCTTCTTCCATTGGTCGAAAGCTCGCTGTATGATCTTCGGAATAATGAACGCATCGACGCCATGGACAGCATACTCGACTGCGTGTTTGCTCCATACTTCTGCTCTGATGAAGGCGCTGCGCATTTCGCCGCAGTTCATAAGATCTTTGGGGCGAGCAATGTATCCAAGCTTTTACTCCATCTCCCCATGCCCGACCGCTGCGAGGCTGTTGTCACCATATCGTACGAGGCACAGGCTCAACTTCAAGATCCAGTTTATGGCTGTGTTACGCACATTTTTGCCTTGCAGCAACAGGTATATTAAATGTTCACAGCTTCTTGAATATAAACTGTGTATATATCAATATTGTCTGCAGATCCATTCTTTAATGTTCTTTTAAATTTGCAGAAATCGCTTCTGCAGGTAGCTCTAGCCTCTGGTCTCAAGCTATGTGTAATAAATTTATTACAAGTTGCGAGTTTGCAGGCAGAGCTGGCATTCATGCAGGCGCAGCTGGGAAGTCGCGTGTCATCTGGATCAGCTTCGATCTCCGCAAATCATCCTATCATCTCTTCATCATCGTACAGTCAGCATTTACAATTCCTTGCACACCTCTCCCTGCCATGTCAGCCAATCCCCCAGCCCTACAACGCTCTCCTCTCTCGAGTGAAGGAGGAGAACTCCTGCTATTTCGCTACTTACATGGACTGCGATTTTTCCGTGTCTCCCAGTGATAGTTCGTCGCCATTAATGGAGGTCCTCCAAAGATGCAGAAGCCTGGAGGAAAATGAAGGAGAAGATAATGGAGAGCTGCAGGCTCTGGCCCATGCTCTTCTTCGGAGAGGTTAAGATGTTCCAAATTTAGCATATCTTAATAATTTTAATCGTCCGCCTCTGCCTGACAAATATTTTAGAAGATACATTTGGAATTTCTTTCTCAGCCAAATGGCCACAAAGAGAGACAAGATGACGACAAATTTGGAGGAAGATAATTTGGGGTAGGTGTTCGTAAAATTAACATGGACTAGAGAGAGGGGAGTAACTTACAGGTCACTAAACGACGGGATGTAAATGT
>LPNX010753962.1:66182-101680 GCA_001517045.1 Pseudotsuga menziesii
TCAGATTGCTATATATTTTCAATCTCTTCTTAGGAGGCAGGTACTAAGCAACTTTGTTGTTTATTCCACTTGTTTTAAGTTACAATCATCCCATTTAATCTCATCATTCACATTTTTCATCATTTTGTTTAAATTTATTCTCGTCATTTCTTATCTTATCACTTATATAGATTTTTAAAACTAAAAAAATATTAAAAAATATATAAAATAAAATAAAATAAATACAAAAGTGATTTCATTAATCATTTCCAAACCATGAAAAGTATTTGATGATAAAAAATAAAACAAATACAAAAGTGATCTCATTAATCATTACCAAACCATGAAAAGTATTTGATGGTAAGAAAAGACTTACATGGATTTAGTTGATAAATAATTTGATTGAAATTTGTTGATATTAAAAAATGATTATTTAATATAAAATCCATCAAAATAGAGATGGAAGATATTTAGAAGATGAATATTTAAATTTTGTAGAAATTTTTATTTTAATAATAAAATGTGAACATTTAGATACCGGAAGTTAAATAGCCATACACTAAAGGAGTTAGTTACTAGCTACTAAAAGTATGCCCAAAAGAGAAGAAGAAAATTAAAAAGAAAAGAAGAGAAGAGAAAACAAAGGTAGAATAGAGCTAAAGCACGTAAGAGGGTGTAAGCTTTAAATATTTTTTTGATAAAAGTTGTACAAAGCTATTAGTGAGCATCTCGGAGATGCTAGAATCTGAAGCAGAAACCATAGAGAGCACATAAATAAAGTGTTAGTCTCTTTAGTAGCTAACTTTGCCCGAAAGATTGATGATGAGGTTGTGTGCAAGATGGTGGAAATTCCTTATAGGCTGAAAGACTTGTGGAATGCCAAATCACAACTCCTAGTATGTTTTTATTTGTTAATGCTTCTTGTTTAATTAGTAGTTAAGTAATTTCGAATTTTTATGAAAACTCTATAAAGCTAAGAATGCATATATGTTTAAAGATGGTTTATACTTCATAGATGATAACACTATAAAGGTTTTTAAATCCTAGTATCTAGGATATAGATTCATGTGAACTATATTGAATAATGCTGGAATATTTCGATTAAGGTCGACAATACAATGGGAATCAATATAAATATTTATATTTCGTGTTATAAATGTTTTTAGGTTGAGTTTAAATGCACTCATCCACTATGAGATACAACAAGGTTGTTTTTTTCTAAAAGAAATTAAATGCTGCAACCTAAAAGAAATTAAATGCTGCAACCTTGTTCGTGGTACCGACAACATAGAAACAAATTATAAGAATAGAAAAATGTTCTTAATTGAGATGATGATAATTTAAATTTGAGAAAAATGTATAGAAAAATGTTCTTAAGATGATGATAATTTAACTTTGAGAAAGGTATGGTAAAAAATAGTAAAAAAATGTGTAGAAAGATAATATTAAATTAAAGATATAATAATGAAAATATTTATATAAATTAAAAATTGAATTAAACTTAATAATGAGAATGAAGTCAAGTATAATTAGTCAATCTACAATTAAAAAAATAAAAAAATTATTGAGATGATAATTTAAATTTGAGAAATAAAAAGTAGAAATAGGGTGAAAGATAATATTAAATTAGAGATATAATAATGAAAAATGAGTAGTCTATTTATTTTATTTTTTTACTTTAGGTTTGAAGTTGGTAATTTTTTTTTGTAAAATTTAAATTTGGAAGTGTTTAAACTTTATTTTTTAATTCATAAATAGAATTTAGCACACTAGAATACTATTATGACACTTAAATTATGCAATTTTTATAGCTAATGTATATAATTTTAAGATTTTTTAAAAATTTCCAACAAAACTCCAAACAAAATAAGACAAAAAATATACTGAAAAATACATAAAATAAAAAGTTTACATTTAATGAAAATATTCATATAAATAAAAAAAAATAAACTTAATAATGATAATAAAATATTTTCATATAAATTACAAATTTAAACTTAATAATAATAAAGTTAAATATAATTAACTACTAATAAATAAATAAATAATAAATTTAAATTTAAATTAAAAAAAAAACATATTAGAAATAAGGAAGGAGGATGGATGATAAAAAAAAAAGTAAATGTGAGTGATATGTGTTCTGATAGTGTTTAGATAAAACTACTTAACTAAACACATAATTAAATTTATCTTTAATTTCAACCATTCTTACTTTTTTTAATAAATAAATCGAAAGACATCTAAATCTTAACCTGTTTAGACTACTAATTTAAATAAATATCACAATATCTATTGATATTAACATGTGTAGTTAATAAATAAAAACAAACAAACGTAAGCATTCCAATTTTAGGTCATCCATGAACAACTTTTAAATTATTCTATATGGAGACTGGAGTTGATGGAACTTTCTCGATGTATTCTGGCAGTACACCGAAAAAAACGGACGGAAAATAGTCGTTCGACATTTAACTCCCCGAACTGGTCGCTACCCAATAGGCAGGCTTTCTTTACTCCAGAATTTAATTCCATCAATAAAACATTAAACAATCAGCTACTCTTCACTCGCCCCATCGTTTTCTTTTGAATTGTGTGTCTACTCCGCTGTTCTGTTATAAAGTCTGCCTGTGCGCGCTGTTCAACTTACTTGTTTACCTTTGTATTGTGTGGGAATTCAATCCGAGTCTCGTGTTCGACAACAAAGGGAAGATAAGATGGTGCAGGACGGAGAATCAGGTCGGTTGAAGGCTCAGGGGTGGGCTGCAAAGGACGACTCCGGCATCCTCTCGCCCTTCAGCTTTACTCGCAGGTTACATGGCTGCAAATAATGTTTATTGTTGACCTATATATATGTTAAATGCAGTTTCGTTTTATTGAATTTTTCAATTTGTTTTTGGCAGGAAGACTGGAACCCACGACGTAACATTCAAGGTAGCATACTGTGGAATCTGTCACTCTGATCTGCACCAAATTCGGAACGAATGGAAAAATTCCCAATACCCAATGGTTCCGGGGTAACGTCTTTCTATTTTCCTTCGTTACCAACGCTATCTCATATCCCAAGAATTTCTTGCTTGATGTTAATTTGCAATTACTGGTATGTGATTTCAGCCATGAAATAGTAGGGACTGTAACTGACGTGGGATCAGAAGTGAAGAATTTCGCCGTTGGAGATCGCGTGGGCGTAGGCTGCATGGTTTGGAGCTGCCAACAATGTGATTGTTGTAGCAAAGATCAAGAACAATACTGCGAGAAGGTTGTTTGGACGTATAACGGCATTTATGTGGATGGGTCTCCAACCTTTGGAGGTTACTCATCTTTGATGGTTTGTGACCACAGGTATAATCAGTTTTACCGGTTCATGCATTGTAACCAGTTTTATTTTAGATCTCGGGTGAATACAAATACAGTTTAAACCAATTCTGTGCTGTGAATTTAAAACAGGTTTGTAGTGAAAATCCCAGAGAGTTTGCCGTTTGATGCAGCAGCACCACTCCTGTGCGCAGGAATAACTGTATACAGCCCCATGAAATACTTCCAAATGGCAGGGCCTGGGAAAAGCCTTGGCGTAGTGGGGCTTGGGGGTTTGGGACACATTGCTGTCAAATTTGGTAAAGCTTTTGGACTGAAAGTAACTGTGATTAGTACATCGCCGCAGAAGGAAAAGGAAGCCAGAGAGGTTTTGGGGGCAGACCACTTTATTATCAGCAAAGACGAGAAACAAATGCAGGAAGCAACTAAGTCCCTGGATTACATAATTGACACTGTCTCTGCTGACCATCCCGTGCATTCTCTCATCAATTTATTGAAAGTGAATGGGAAATTGGTTTTGCTTGGTGTGCCTGAAAAGCCTATTTTCTTTCATCCTATGGCCGTCATATTAGGCAAGTCCTATTTGCAGTATTTATTTTCTTTCTTTCTTCATGCCTTGTGATATGAAAGACCTTGGAGGCTGAGAGCTGATTGTGCAATTTTTTTGCTTTGTTTGGTGTTTACAGGTCGGCGATTTGTGGGTGGGAGTACGATTGGAGGAGTGAAAGAAACTCAAGAGATGTTGAATTTTTGTGCAGAGCATAACATCTGTTGCATGATTGAAAATATTCCAATGGATTACGTGAACACAGCAATGGAACGATTAGGGAAGGGAGATGTCAAGTACCGTTTTGTTATCGACGTTACTCGAAGCTTTTCGAGTCCGACGGTTAACTGACTGAAGTTGAGATGCTAATCCGATGGTTAACTGACTGAAGTTGAGATGATAATGTTCTCGTTTTCTGTGATACCTGACAGAATAGGTTTGATCTGTGGGGTAGAGTGTGACATTTTTTTCTTTTTGTAGCTGACTGTAACAGGTATTATGTACTGAATTAGCTGTAGATAAAGTTCTTTCTCTATGTCAAAGACGGGTTGGTATTGCGAGTTGGGTAGTGGCCGCTATGCTATAGTAAGTTGCCACAATTTTATTCCATAAATGTTTTATGTACTTGACTCTGTCTCTTTAGTCCTTCTAAGTTTATTTCACTATTATGCAGGTTTGTGTTTTACTCATTTTCTCCTTGTATCATTATTTATTGATTATTTTATATTGATTTTATAACTTCACGTTAAAACAGTTTTGCCTTTCATATATGCAAACCAAAAACACTATGCAAAATTGGCTATTTGAAGCCTTACCGATTTAGTTCAACCCTGCCTGAGGAGTTTCTAATTGATTTACTTTCCAATTATGTGAAAAATTGGTTGTGTACAGCCTTCCAAAATTTAGTTCAGCCCTGCCAAAGGAGTTTCTAATTGATTTACTTTCCAATTATGTGAAAAATTGGTTGTGTACAGCCTTCCAAAATTTAGTTCAGCCCTGCCAAAGGAGCTTTTAATTAAGTAATGTAAGTAATTTAAGCTTAATTGATGTGTATACACATCAATCGGAGAATTTGGCATTATTTTAGTATTTTATGTTTGATTGTCAAGATAGATGTGGATGTTTTGATTGAAATGGTTAGGCATAAGATATATGTTTTACTATTCTGTGATTGGTTTAATTATGCTTATTACTCCAGGTTCATTGTTGGTTGTTGGATCTCAAAGAGCTTAGATGTAATGGCTAGCAATAAGTTTTTTTTTTTTTTTTAAATTTAGATGTGACTAAAGTGTTTAATTGACTAATTTTATTTTTTTTAAGCTAATCTCTATGTGACTAAAATGTTTAAGCTAATTTAATTTGTTTAATTTTATCAAAAACGATTGTGAATCTAAGTAATTTTATTGGTTTACTTTGATGTGATTAAAATGTAAGCTAATTTTAATTTTTTAAATAAAGTAATATTTTTTAAGAAAATGCAACATACTACATTTAATCAAAATCACAAAAATTCTCGATTAAAAAAAGTTTCTCGTGTTTGGACAAATAAGTTTCTCTTAGTGTTTCGAAGAAAGTCAGCCCTGAATGGCACAACTTAAAGATGTGGGGAAGGAATATCACCTCCTGTACATGTCTTTTGTAAATAGATCATATATCCATTTTCAAAATGACAAGGTTATATTTCTTTCATAAATGCATCATAAGTTCACATAAATTAAAATATGTTTAATTAGTCCAAGTTTATGGAGCTAAATTTTGTACTATGTTATATTTTATTTTCAAGGCCTATATTAATATTTTTTTCCATGGAAAAAAAAGATCATACTCTATATTTTATTATATATAAAAATATGAACAATATTGTTACTGGCCTCTCGAAAGAAGATATACAAAAACAGCAAATATGATATACAAAAATAACAAATATGATCGATTTGCATTCTAATAAACAATCATGTATTTAGGGATAGTATAAGATGACTCATGGTCAGCATCTCTGAATAAAGTAGTGAGAAGAACAACTTCTAAAAAATCATTTAGATATATGTTGGATAGGCCCTTCCATACCTATGGGTTGAATGGGGCCTACACAAGTCCTAGATCAATCTCCTTAATGATGTCTTTATCTACCGATCATAGAGAAGCACCATCGTGACCCATCAAAAGTCCTTGATTAGATAGTGAATAAGCATGAGAGTTCCATTTTCGATAGATTACGATTCAAATAATGCCAAAGCTCTTTTGATATGTTCAAGTAAGGGTTTTAGAGAAATGTTATGTGAAAAGATATGAAGATTTAACTAGTCGATGATGAGCTTCGAATCACCATAGATATGAATCCTAAGAATGTGAAGAATGTGGGCCGAATGAATAATCAAGAGAATAGCTGAGAACCCTGCGTTGTTTATTTGTAGCCAAAGCCAATATTTGTTTGGAATTTGAAAAATTTAGTCTCAAAGATATATATAATATCCCCAATGCCACTCCGACTAGGTTGGCTCGATGTAGCTTCATAAAAAAAGGACCACGCCTCAGATTTATCAATTTCCAAAATAGAAGGGAACTTGCATAAAGTAGTTTTATGATTCTGAGTGAAGTGACTTAATGAGGCTATATGCTTTTTAAAGCATATAACAATGTTGGAATGCTTAAATCATGGAATATTGCTTTGATTTGTGCATTCCAAGTATATAGGATCATAGCAGGCATGGCATTAAATTGCGTGAATGAAAGATCTTGAATCCATGAGTGATAAGCTTCATGAAGAGAATTTCCATCCCAAATGAAATTCTTATGGGATATAATAGAGGCTTGTCTCCACATTTTAGTAATGTATGGACATTTACTTATTGAGTAATTCTCTCACCATCTGTGCAACAAAGAGGGCATATGCCAAGACCTATCATATAAGAATGCATGAGATAATCCCACACAGGTAATTTTCCAGCAAGAGAGAGCCATAAGAATAGTTTAGCTTTCAGCGGGCATTTTAATTTAAATATGTAAGTCATCCACCACTCGGCAGGTGTATGATCTTTGGCCTCCTGCATCAGGATGTATCTGAGCTTTGGCCTGTAAAGCCCCCAATAGGATTTTTTGTCCATAAGATTTTATCTGCCTCAACTAACAGAAAGACGTGGCACTTTTTAAGATCGGTGATATATGTGTCCCATATAATTTTCTCTTCATTATGAAAACGGATTTGCGAGGATGACAACCATGCTTGTTTCTGTTGTGTAGAGGCCTAGGCGTCTGAGATGTGGTGTAGGAATATCGGGCCCATATCACCTAGCTGGTCCACCATGTGGGTCGTTAGTCTACAATCGATGTGAGAACCCAACCAAGTATCATATCCGACTATGAATGCTTTCCATTCCCAATGTGCCAGGACATCTAATCCTTATAATATCAAATGTTGAGATGAGGGCTTTCCACATAATGGAATTAGAGGAAATTTGAGGTCTAAAATGGGCCTCTTAAGGAAAATAATAAAATAATAGTTAAATAATAAAATAATATTTATTAATTTTGGAGGAAGAAAGAAAAAAACTATTCTTTTTGTTCGTATTTTCAACATATTTCCATGTGTTTTTATTCAAATTTCCAGCGGGAGCACTTGTTGGTTGCGGATTTAAATTCTGCATCCAACGTGTACCCACTGCATACTTTTAACGAACCATGTTGCCCCAAAAACGAGAAATACCAGAAAAACGTGATGATGATGTTTTCTGGTATTTCTTGTTTTTGAGGCAACGGGGTCCATCAACAACATGCGGTGTGGGTGTAATACCCCTCGTAATACTTTTGGTTTTGGTAATTTTATTTAATATGTAATTGGAACAAGTAATGAAATTTTTATAAGAATTTAATTCTGAAAATGCGGGAGTTTGAAGAGTCATGCAGTTAATTGACAGAAACTTGAATTTAGAGCAGTAACTGAATCCTCAGCATACTTTATGAAGACAAGTGGCCAATAATAAAAGGAGTTAATTGTTTTGCTATAAAGAAAGTCCTAGGAAAAGAGAAAGGGTCATGCAAGAGAACTAAATGAGAAAAAAGAAATGAATAAGCAATGCCATAGATTCCCACAGGTGAAAGCTCTAAATTGAAATTATGTACAAATAGCACAGGGCTGCTAGAGAACATTTGGAAGATGTTAGGCTCTGTACTAGAACTTTTGGTGAGCAAACTTAGATTGATAGGTTTTGGGACAAATAACTCATCTAATATCTGCTGGTAACTTGAGGCTGCAGGAAGTGAATTCTAAATTCAAGGTTTTGGGAAAGGGTGTGAAACTTTGCAGGCTTCAAGGCTTCAAAGTTCCTATGGCTGGGTGGTGCATGACCTTAAACATCTATTTTTCGGAATTGAACTGATATGGCATGTACAAAACTTAACCCTAATGTATTTTTATATTTATGTATAAATGTTCCGAGTTAAAGTAATTTCTTTTTATATTGGATAATTCTCTAGATATCTTTTTGTTCTTATTAGTAACCTAAGCTTGTGGTGAAATTGTTAGTGATGAATAAATAATCTTTGAAAGTATGGTTATTAGTCCCTGCCATGGGCTAGCAGGGACTATTGTAATCGACTTGCCGTCATTTTCAATACTGTGCACACAAATCAATATAACATATAATCTTTTAACCAAAGTTTTTGATGTACAAAATACTGAAACCGCTTTTTCATCCAATAAAAAACTTCACACCATTAGTTCATCAAATCGAAAACTTGAAGGTGTTATTTGGCCTCATATCGAGGCGGGCAAGTAATTTTCCTTTCAAAACTTAGATTAAGTGCAAGATGAATTCATGTATTTAGTAAGTTTACAGGATTTTTATAATAATGCTACCAAAGGTGCTAGCATTAATTGGAGACATTATATGTTAGATTTACATAAGTTTGAAATATGAAATAATGTTAGCTTGTGCATCTGCATGTATTACAGGTGCCACCCTGCTTCCTCCATCTGTCCATCTGTCTTTGAATTTGCTGAATTTGCTTCCTCCAACTGTCTTTGAATTTGAAGATGAATTTGAACAAGATGGAATAAAGACGAGATGCAACACTAAGTTGGTTGAGTCTGAGTCTCTCCTGCATTGGCTGAGTTTGAGTCTCTCCTGCAGCAGGAGCATTGACATAGATGTTAATTTTCATAGCATCAGGGAGTTCACTGAGCTAATGTTTCTGGAGCATTGACACAAATGCTAATTTTCATAGCATCACGAAGCTAATGAGCTAATGTTTATGGAGCATTGACACAAATGCTAATTTTCATAGCATCAAGGAGCTAATGTTTCTGGAAGACAGAAGAAGCAAATTCTTAAGAAGACTTTTCACAGCGATCGTATTGTGGGCCTCCATTACAGTTATCACCGACGAGAGCGGAACCAACTTAACTTCTACGAGTCCTATGAAGACGACCAACACAGGTTAGCTCGATAGAAGCTGCTGCATCTTCAATTTTCAAGTCCAACTAGCTTACCAGTGATCTCAATAGAAGCTGCGGTATCTTCACTTGTAGGTATCTCCAACTCCTCGCTAGATTTCATTGATTCCAAGCGTACCCATATATCATGCTCTATTTTGCAAGTCAATGAATTTGATAATACCTTGCTTCTTTTCTTGGAATCTTGGATGGTAGATCGAAATGTAAAAGAGTTTCAAGCACTTCCATGTATGTGTTGTGGAGTCTGGCTGACCAGGAATAACATGATATTTGAGGAAAAAAGCAAGAAGTCAGACCTTGTAACTTCATATAATCCAATCAAGGAAGGATGGAAAGTAAAAATAAAGAAGACATTTAGGATTATAAAAGCACAATTATAAATCAAAACTATGTTTAGGGATATCTCGATGGTGTTTGTCAAGAAGTGCCAGCCATGTGTGATGCTTGAGCAGTTTTATATCTTTCTATCACACGTTTTATACTTAGTATGGAGCATGGCAAGGCACAAACAATTGGGCAGAAGCATTTTCTTTAGAGGAGAAGCATTTGCCCTTTGAATTTTGCTGAAGTTTACTTTATAAAAAAAATTAAACATTACAGGCTCTCGGAGACTAAAAAAATTAGAACATTACTCGTTCTCAGAGACTAAAAAAATTAAAACATTACAGGCTCTCAGAGACTCTAAGCTACTCTACTGGTGGAATGGTGCAAAAGAAATTTACAAATCACAAATATAGTTCTGATTCCTTTACTACATTGAATCTTGGAAGCAAATGTTGGGTGGAATGGTGCAAAAGAAATTTACAAATCACAAATATAGTTCTGATTCCTTTACTACATTGAATCTTGGAAGCAAATGTTGGTTTCAAGTTTCTCTTTGGACTTAGCTTATGTTCCAGTCATCAAACAATTTAAGCCGGATTGATCATGCTGCAAAATTCAACATTAAAAAACACAAAACACAAATCCAAAACTAGCATAAATTTATGGAGGCAAACTAACGTAAATCTATGGATCATCTCTTTGTCTCATGTCCATTTCAATTCAGGTGTGGCAGTTCTTCAGTATTTGGATTGTCCAGTTCAATGGATTTGGTGATACCAAGTACTTCTTTTCTTGGAATCTTGGATGGAAGAATGAATTACAAAAGCGATTCAAGCACTTCCATGTTGTGTATTCTGGAGTCTGGCCGACTAGGAATACGTATAACATGATTTTTGAGGAAAACGTTCCAGCAAAACCCCTAAACCCTTACTGGAAAAACCCAAAGTCTGTAAAATTGCATTCAAAACCAGCACGACAAGGATCATAAAAATTAAAAAACTTGGGCAATAAAAGCATAAATGCTTAACAACTTTATCTTTAAACAACTTCCAAACACAATACAGAATCAAGCTCCAAAGAGGAAATGTATAATAATTGTGATGGAGAGGGATCCTTACCTTGAACTTGGTTAAATGGGATTCGATCCCTCGAAAGTGTGCTTGTTGTTGGAGTGTGCAGAACAACGCTCTAGAGCAAAAAGAACTAGATGAAACAAAAAGATAAGGTAGAATGGGGTGTACTTAATACACAATTCTCCCTCGATGGAATTTAGCTCTCTCTAGAACCTGCATTAAAGAAACCTGGCTTGGGCTCTCATGGCTGCCCTGATGGAAACAACAGACATCCAATGGGTGAGATTTTGGCACTGCATTAAAGAAACCTGGCTTAGGCTCTCATGGCTGCCCTGATGGAAACAACAAACATCCAATGGGTGAGATTTTGGCACCCTCTCGAGGAGTCTTCTAGGAGTCTTGGCACCTGAGCCAGGAGGTGCTAACACAAATGGAGACACCAAAGGCTCACATTTGTCTTACATGCTGGTCTCCCCGCAGCATGACATGCATATAATATATTTTTAATATATAAAGAATATTAATGTTAGCTGGTCACCCCACCATGCACTTTTACACGTTCACCCCACCATGCACCTTTACACGTTGCGGCTTACTTTTTTTCACATCCACTGTGTGGGATGAGATGCCTGACCAAAGCACATGCCCAACGTTTGTCAATAACAATTAATACATAGCATGAATATGGATTCTCTATTGTTAGCTGCATATGCTATTGCATTATTGGATTCACTTAGTTTGCTGGATGGGGTTTCTTCTCCACAATCAACATAACTGTTTTGTATCACAAAGGGAATGGCATTTTACTCAACCATTAAGAAAACTAGGAAGGATGATGCTAAGCCTAGAAGCCTTAAACTCCACGCCAAATTTGGACGGAGCAAGGAAAATCAGCCTTCGAATCTCTTACAAGTCTGCAAGGAGTCCACTAAACTCTGCACCAAGGGTGGATTTCGTCCTCGGCATGAGCTTCTCTCCGAGGTGCTATCCTCATAAAGGCAAGGATTCTTATGTACTCTAAAATAAAATTCTGGGCTTCACAATTATTCTGAGATCAGTTTATTTAATCACTCGAAAGAAGGATATACTGATCTAAGTGTCTCAACTCTAGATTTCATCATACTGTATATAAGAAATACATCTATTAAACTATTTTTCTAAATCTTGATAGATATGTAAATAATTCCATCTTAATTTTCTTTTCCCATTTCAAAATATGATATCCTACTTTTCAGTTTCATTTATCCTTAGTTACAGTGTGAGCCCATCTTAAGAGGAGTCACGTTCAATATGAATATTCGTCTTGCAATTTTACGCTTCTCTCTCCAAAATTTGTACAGATGGCGCTGAATTCAGTGTGGATACCCATACGGTGTGCCATTAGTTCATTATGAGCAACTTTCGAAATCATATTCGTTCCACCAACAAAAAATGAACGGATTTCATAGCCATAGCTGTCTTTGATTTCTGGTAGAACGCCAATAAACTTTCGGAGTTGGTTCCTATAAAACATAGAAAAATTGCTCATGTAATAGTAATTGGGGCAGTTGACAGAATAGTATAGTCCCTTCTATACTCTAATCTATTTTTATGTAGAATTTTGAATTTTTCTTCATAGACCCTTGCATAGCTTTTCCAGATTTTATTTATATGATGTTTTACTCTTACTGTATGTTTATGTAAAAAAAATGTAATTTGTTTAAAGATCATATCTATTCTACAATGTCTGTAAAATATTTTCTCAAACAACCCGTTTGTTAGTGCCAAAATAATGTTGCAAATGTGGAATTGATTTACATGCAATTTCTTTTATCGAAGTTAGAATTTCTCAATACTAGAACAGAAAATTCCAGAATACGAATGTATGAACTAATGAAAAAAAAAATTAGTTGGTAAAATGAGATATTGTTATTCTTTCATCATATATGAAAATAAAAGCAAATGATAGAAACACTTTCTTGTCCATTTAGTTGGTAAAATGAGTATCTTCCAACCATATTTTAATTTATACCAACACAACACTGAAATGCTTCTATATGAACGGAATCAACTAGCCACCAAGAACCACGTTTCAAATATCAATTAATAATAATATGAATGACTAGGAATTGTAAAAACAAATTAATGAATTGTACCGACAGCCTTCCAATGTAGATTAAGCTAGTAATCACATGAGAGCCTTTAAGCTCTAAGGTTTGATAGCAATATTGTAATGGTGAACAAATTCATAGCAAAATAATCATCTTATCCGTCAAGCATTTTCAATGCCAGCCAATTACCATTTCACTTTCTCAGGAAAGTACTGCACAGAGTAGCAATAGACCATTACTAACTCAAAAATAAAGCATTGTTTATATAAAATATTAATAAAATTAAACAAACTATAGTACATAACCAGATTCAGATTTTTCAAAATTGTCACGCATCATTATGAGCATATACCTTACTGATGAGCGAGAGATAATAAGGTTTCACTTCATCTACATTTATATTCACTTTGCTCTTGCTGTATAAATCGTATGTGCTGTACAAAACATGATCATGGTTATAATTGACTGATCATCCATGTAAATAATGATATTATATGACATTTAAATACTTAAAAGAGTGACTACAGTTCTTACTTGAAAATTTGGAGCCATTTTAACATCTCCCTATCGTGTTCATTCATGAAGTATGTGTATGCATTAGCCCTGTGAAGAGATGATTTGTGGTAACCATTCATAAATATTAGCAACCGATCCATGAGTTGATCGGACTACATATTTGAATTAAATCAATACCTTTTCACTTACCATAGAATGAATGAAATCTGATTATGAATAGAGCAGCTGGAGGTAGTTGAGTCCTGTTCTCCTTAGCAACCTGGATAGATCAACAAAACAATAAAAAGATATTAACAAATGAACAGGAAAGATATCATATGAAGTAGTGTTTAACCTGGATAGATCAACAAAACAATAAAAAGATATTAACAAATGAACAGGAAAGATATCATATGAAGTAGTGTTAAACCTGGATAGATCAACAAAACAATAAAAAGATATTAACAAATGAACAGGAAAGATATCATATGAAATAGTGTTTGTTAAACACTACAGGGATTGATTTTTTTGGATTATCATTCTGAGCTAATCTCTTTAATGATCAAGTTGTATTTTTTCATTATTCCATGTAATTACCAATAGCTAAGTAACCTAAGTTAGATATTTTCTTTACTATTGCATTACAGTTTCTACCTGCTCAAAAATAAAACCAAATGTTTCTATCCACAATCTTATATGTTCAAGTGCCCAACATGGCTGACTGGTTATATGAATATTAGGAACTCGATTAAATATCTCTGCTCAATTAATTTACCCAAATTACAAAAAAGAATTAATTTACCCAAATTACAAAAAAAAATCTGAAAAAACATATATAAAAATTTTCTTTTACTTACAATGTATATGTACTCATCGTGTCCCCAAGACATAGTAATTTTGAAGGCTGTTTTCGAATAAGTACCAAATTTAGTGTTGTATTGAGGGTTGTTGTAATTAAGATTCTCCTTAAAATACTGCAATTTCAAAATGGCCTCGTTCAATCATAGAAAGTGACCTGCGTTGCACAGAAGCATAAAAAGTGTTAAAATAGTTGGCTTCAGATATCACATTACCCCTGAATGAATAATAGACTCATCAAATGCGCATCCCAGTGGAAACATATCACCTGTATACATTTGATCCAAATCTATAAATTGTATGTGATGAGTTCAAGCATTTTGAGCAGGATAACCATGAACCAAAAGTAACAAATAACAAAACAAGGACAACTGCATAGAAATGATAAAAGCAAACAGTCAATTGCATAAGGCAGGGACTTGCTGACTTTAGCAGCTTTCCTTGTTATTCTTTATATCATAGAATATTAAGAAACATGTTTTATTTCTCATAAATCAATAGTTGTTACCAATAATATTGATAGTATTTTAATGAAGGAGCACAACTAGTCGACGTAGGGTATCAACTCAACAACTATGTTTTTAGTCAATAAAGTTTTCTTTTCTTAACCTAGTAAATAGCAAAAACAGATCATAAACGGATACATAAACAAAATATATTGAATTACGACTACAACCATTGTTTACTAAATAAAAGATTTGGGAAAGAGATTTCTCAACTGCAAGGTTTACTGCTATCAGTAAAAGACATTATATTAACAATTCGTTTATACCAACCATTCTTTTATGGGGCAGAATCTTCAGTATTTGACTTCTTAATTTAGGGTTTGGAGAATAAACACATCGTTTCAACAAAAAAAAGAACACATTGAAGCTACAGTATACATAAAGAAAAATGGAAACCTAGACGAGTTCAATTACAAGATTCATAGTATTCTCTGAGCCGACTGTAAAAACTTTCTTAAACTTTCTTTCTCTCCAGAACTGGCGCTAATAATGAAACTTTGTAGTTATCTGTACCCATTATTCCTTTGTTGGAAACTAGACTGAGAGGTAAACGAGGACTTACCGTCACAAACGTGAAACTGGATCAATAGAAAGTCTTCTTATTGATGTAATGTTACTGCATAGGAAAAACCCCGGTCAAAACCATTCCAAATAATATTCTATTTGTTATACTATTAAGAAAACTTGAGTATGGTGGAATTATAAAGAAGATGAATCTTTACCTGGGTTGAATTTGAGTTCTCCCAAGGAATCGAATGAAACTTCTTGGCACAATTCCTATAATGGTCTATATTGGTTATCGACATCGGATATTGGCAGGACAATTACACAATTGGTTGCGACCTTTCATTGAAACCATCCACGTAGGGAGCTGGTTTACTAAACTACAGAGTTGTCACTGGAATTCAAGCGAACAACAAATAAGGGAAGTCAACCCTAACTTATCTCTTAAGCACCGACGTTGGTAGCTGTTAATCCACTTTAATCCAAACCTAAATGCACTTTACAACTCCACTCTCGAGTTAATATATATATATTATTAAGCTTTCGCCAAAGGACAAGCCAAGTTTGTTGGAGTATGAACTGCTCATTAAAAATTGTGAATATTTTAGGGTTAGGGTGAGTGTCCCTGCATTTAGATAAAATAAGAAAACAAATGTTAGTGTAACGCTAAATAAGTCCTAGTCAACATCCAAGTCTAGCCTGCAACATAAGAGAAGGGATAAGATAATAGAAAATGTTTTGTTTGTTGGTAAAAACTTGGAAATCAAGTATGTCACATCCCCTCCCCTCTCGCCACGGAGAGGATGTGGCTACACTATCGATCATAACCGGGCATCTAGCCCCATGAACATAAACAAAATGCATTGAAATAAAAAATACATACGAAGATATATAATGAAATAATATACATCGGAAACAAATCTCATTCAAGCATTCAATATGTTCATAATAGTTTCTAAAACAATTACATTGTAAAGATTAAATACAAGAGAGCACTTATCTTGGAATTGAGTTGACCTGAGCAACTAATTATGTCGTTGCAACGTTCCACCCAACCATAGGCCAGTTGTACTCATCAATCTCTCAGCACAACTGTCACCCTCGAGCTGGGCATGATTTCCACAAGGAAAAAAGAAACAACAAGCTCACACATAGCCAAATACACACCAAGGTTCAACCAAGCCAATCGACAATTGGGTTTATCAGGCTGCTAAGGAAGTGGAAAGGAAGTATTGCTAAGCTAGTGAGCTCAACCATAGAGCTATGGACACCTGCGCAAGATCTATCTATCTTGGCCTCCACAATACCTACACACCCAACACAAGGAAGTATTCCCTTCATTGCTACACAGTCTCTCAGGCCCTACCTTCCCTTCCGGTGTTCTCTCGAGTGTGAATAGAAGATTAGCCAGCCCCTTTTGATCTTTTTGTCAGGTTCCTCTCTTCATTAGGTTTATCAAGCCAATTCTGGGCCTCTTCCACTCCTAATAGTTCAGACCAAAACAAGGATGAACATAACAATAAACACAAGTGTTGGGCATGAAGGAAAACGTTTTTGGCAACCAAAAACGAAATGGTAAATGGGGGAATCAACCTTGGAAGAGCAATTCAATTTCATAAAATGTTTATGGGCAAAAAATACCTCTACAAACCCCCAAAATCGTGAATGTCTCTTCCCAGCCATTGATCAATACAAAAACGGGTTCCCCACCATGGATAGATGAAGGAACAAGCAAAAAAACGTGAGGGAAAAATGCCCAGCTAGCTCTAGCTGCGTGAGGAATAGAAACACATGGGTGAGGAATGGTCTGGGCACACATTTCTGGGTGTTTTCTTTCCCCATAAGCAAAAACATGATTTTCTAAAATTGATGGCTTGCCCCAATACTAAATTGACTGCCATACCTCTTCATTCCAATGCATTAACTACCTCAACCAACTTCTGGAAGAATTAAATGATTGGGTGCATAAGACAAAATGGGTGGTTGAGAGTTTATGGGTTCTCTCATTGGAATTTGACTTAATACTATTGGCTAAAGGGTTTGAATAATTTCCCTCCCTATTCCTTGTGAAATTATGCCCCCGTCTCTTTGTTTCATTTCATAACTAGTTGTGGGTATTTTGATTAAATTGTGTATTTACATGATGTCTCAATTTATATTGTGTCTGGCTAGCACGAAAACCATAGGTATTGATTTATTTAATTGCCGATACATAAAATGATAAATCGATGGTGGTGCCTTGGCCTTGAGCTCCTCACCATGATTTAATAACAATATTTACATTATATATAATTTTAATGCAATGGGGTCAAAATCGGGATATTACAAAGTAGCAGAGAGTTTAGTTTTACTTTCCCATAAGTATCGTAGACCTTATAAATTAAAAAAAAAATTACATCCAACTTTTTTGTTATTTTTACTTTGGGTTTGTTACAGTGGGTACTCGTTGGATGCATAATTTAAATCTGCATCCAACGAGTGCTCCCACGCGAAATTTGAGTAAACACACATGGAGATATGTTGAACATTCAAACAAAAAAAGTAAGATTTTTATGACAAATATGTCAAGTCAACTATTATGGTTGACTTGTTTTATTAAAATTCTATTGGTTCTTGAATTCCAACTGATCAAGAAATTATGGTTGACTCGTTTTCTTATAAGGCCCATTTTAGACCTCAAATTTCCTCTAATGAGACATGCATCCATTTTGAAATCAACGGTATGAGGAAATCCATGATAGTAGAGGTTGGATATATTTCTGATGGATAACCCATAAACTATTGTTAGTCAGAAGACGCCAGATGTCTTTTGCAACCAGAGCCTTATAAAAAATGTGGTGATCCCTTAGGCCCCATCCCCCAAGGTGTTTAGGAAAATATATATATTTCCATTAAATCCAGTGAAAGGGTCTGAGATCAGAAGATCTACGCCATAGAAAGTTGAAACTATTTTCCTGATGCAAGTGAGGGTTCCCAAGGGGATGTATGCAATTGTTATCTAATATACAAATGTATGCAATTGTTATCTAATATACAAACATCCCTTCCACAACATATTTGAGTAAGATGAGGTGACCATCTTTAGAGAGAGCCTTAATACACCATAGGTTGACTTTATTTCAACCCGCTTAATCATCTAGACCCAGTCCGTGAGGGAGTACTCCTTCAGTGTAATAATGAACCCCAAATACTTGCGACTTAAACATCATCACAAATGTTAAATTGAAAAATCTCATTCATCCATTCAAACTCAACATGTTAAATATTCATGATTGAAATGGATGATTTCAGTTTGTTGCATAACATACATGTGGCATCAAAGAATAGTTGTAGAATGTCATATATCTTATGTAGTTCTATTCTAGAGCCATCGAAAAATAATAGGATTTCGTTCACAAATAATAAGTGTGTGATATAAATAGACCCACTGAAATGACGAACTCTTAGACTACTCGAGGATTGAGTCGATGTGATGATACAACTAAGGCACTCCATGATGAGAAGAAAAAGGAGTGGTGCAAGAGGACATCCTTGTCGGAGTCCACATCCAGGTCTAAAGAATTGAGAGGCAAAGCCATTAATGAAAACAACATATGAAATGGATTGAACACAGGATAATATCCAATTTACAATGTGTAGGTCTATGCCCATCTGAAGGAGTACAAGTAAGAGGAATCACCAATTTACCCTATCATAGGCCTTAGTAAGATCAACCTTGATGATGATTGCAAGGATTTTAGATTTTTCAAATTATTATGGAAGTGGACCACCGCAAAGACCTGTGGATCATCAACATATATATTCAAGGTATCCTTTACAAGTACTTGAAAAACCTTATCCTCCAACCACGTGGCATTGAATTTGAAGGGGGTTGGTGGTGTCCCCCTTCAATTCCAAAAATATAGGGAAGTGATCAGATGCACATTCTGTTCCAACCCACTGCTTAATCAAAGGCACATGTAGAAGCAGTAACTCATTAATGAGGAATCAATCCAAACATTTAGCAATGGCTTGGGCTCCATTATGCTTGTTCCTCTAGTTGGGGGTAAGTATATGTGGTGCAATATCCGACAAATCCATATCATCAATTTTTTAGAGAAGTGATCTAATAATGGGTGTTTTGTCCTAGGGACCCCCATGTTTCAGATTCTCCAACGGAAAGATTTAGGTCTCCAACCAAGATATAATGACATGATGAGTGGAAATACGCAGAGATGAGATGGTCCCATAATTTAGTACGTCGAGTATGTGGACCATATATGTTGAGTATAGTGAAGTGGATTCCCATATCCCTACAAGTGAACTCTTTTCCAAGACCATTGGTGATTCCCCAATAGGAATTACAAAGAATCATCCTAGATTTCCAACCTGTAATAAATCCCCCAGATTTACTGCAAGCATCAAAAGAGTGAAAATCTCATCCTGGAAGGAGAGATTTAAGAACATAGAGAGAAGAGTCTATAGTAGACATAATTTCATGTAATAAAGGAACATTTGGTTTGTGTAAATCTATAACTCGCTTCAAGACCATTCTTTTAGAAGGATGCCCCAACCCTCGGATATTGTAAGAGATGCATAACATTAATCGCCACCCGCAATAGGGTGTGTAGCCTTAAGGCCCCCTTGATATTTTTCTATCGACCACAATGAACATCAATGGAAACTAAGTCCCTAGCCCTTACCATTGTTTATTGTCGTCCCCTAAGCTGACCCAGAAATATCGAGATGATAGAGGTATGTGTGTTTCTATATTCCACATTATTCCCAATTTATAAGGTTGATCTAGGTCTAAAGAAATACATGGGCGAGGTTCTGTGCAATATAGAGGGAGTAGGTTGACCATAAGGATTAATAAAGGTAGATAAAAAATGGCTTGTATCATGTTTAGGGGTTGTAATCAATGTGTCATCCAATTGGATAATGGGTGAGTGTGGAGGATATGTAGGCGATGGTATGGGTGAGAGAGAGGAGTACAGAGACGTGTATGGGGAAGCTTAATCTTCCCTAATAAACGAGTGGTTTGTAGTTTCATTCAATGAAGTAGAGGCTAGAGTGATTAGAGCTTTAGGCGATAAGCTAGTATCAGGGTATGCAGGAGTAGTGATCCAGGAGGATCTCTGAGATCGATCAAAATTAAAGTGTTCAAAATGAAAACAGAATCTTGTAGCTTCATAGAGACCGACGAGATCTTTCTGACAACGTTTGTTTCGTGCAAAACAGACTCCAAATTTAAAAGTTATTCAGTTCTGAACTTTCAGAAAAAAAAAAGTAAAATCAGTGGCAAAAAAGGGTGCCCGTAACATTGTGGCATGTACGACACTAATGTAGCACCACTAGAGAGCGTAATGTGGTAGGTACAGATTTACAAGTGGTAGTCCAATTGGAGGGCATCATCATCACGTTTTTTCAGGTATTTCTTGTTTTTGGGATAGCGGGGTCCGTCAAAAGTATGCCGAGTAGGTACTCGTTGGATGCAGAATTTAATTCCGCATCCAACGAGCTCTCCTGATCGAAATTTGAGTAAAATCACGGGGAGATATGTCGAAAATACAAACAAAAAAATAGTTTTTTTATGATACCTATCCCCAAATTTATATTAAAAAAATATTTAAGACCTATACGGTGTTTCAAATTTAAAAAAATTTCATTGTCTAACACATGATGACATGGGATTTGAATTAGAGTTAAAAGGTTCATTTTGAGTTGAAATTTCCTCTAATGCATGGCATGTATGACGCTGATGTAGCACCACCACAGAGCGTAATGTGGCAGGTATAGATTTACAAGTGGTTGTCCAATTGGAGGTTGACTCTAACGTGGCAGGTACAGATTTACAAGTGGCAGTCCAACTGGAGGTTGACGCGGCAAGTTGAGCTGACAGATGAGGAGAGTGTAATGTGGCAAGTACAGATTTACAAGTGGCAGTGCAATTGGAGGTTGACGTGGTTGACATGGCAGGTACATATTTACAAGTGGCAGTGCAATTAGAGGTTGAGCTGACAGATGAGGTGGACCAATAACAAGTTGGGACGTGGCATCCATGTAGCAAGTTCGGTTTATCCAAAGATATTGGTGTCCAAGGGATTCGAACCTCAGACCACCACCAGAAGACTTCGCACTATCCATCTAACCATCACTCCGTCGTTTTGTTCTTCAACATAAATGGTGGCACTTATTTAAGTTTCAATAGTTGTCGAAAGGGTTGGTGCCCCGAGATATTTGTGTTATGGTAACCATATTACACCTAACCATATTCCATATTATATTCCGATGTATTAAAACCCCATTCCAACAAAACTCAAGATATGGGGAGAGGTCAACAGGTTAGAGCCCGTGATCCCTTCCCCGAATGACAAGCGCCCTTACCATGGCATCACAACCTCCACATTCTATCTAATATGAAATATAATCATTTTATATTATTTTATGGGTTGGGTTTTGACCCCGATATGGGCGCGCTTCCCTTTTACCTAAATTTTAAAACAAATTCATATTGTTTTATGGTTTTTTTTAAACCATATATATTATAATTTCAAATTTGCTTATTATTATTATTTTTATTTTAGGGAGATTTCACCATATTTTTATCCATTTTTTTTCTTTATTCTATTAACTTTGGGATTAAATATTTGTAAATTCCTATATATTTGGAGTCGGGTTATGTAACATTGCCTATATAAACAATGTAATTTGGCATGAGAGGGGCATTGGAAATGCATTGAAGGGTTATTGAAGGATTTGTAGAGTGAATGGTTGAATGCTATTATGCTTTTGAAGGATTTTGTAAGCTATTTTGCTCAATTGTAAGAGGATTTTTAGCCACTCTTGAAAGTTTGTGGAGAGTGAGAGGACTTCATTGTTGAAGTCTTGGTCTCTTTGTGGCTGTAACACCCCGATTTTGACCCGATGATATTTTGATTGTACATGATGTATAAATATTGTATTAGGATCACGACATGGAGCTCAAGGCCAAGGCCCTACCATCGATTTGGTATTTTGTATATAGGTGATCAATGTTGATGCCTAAGGTTATGGTTATTGTGCTAATCAAAGCACAGGGCAGTTTTTAATATCATGTAAATGCACAATCTAATAAAATACCACAAATAGCTATGGAACTGCAACATGAAAGAGATGGGGGCATGATTTCAAAAGGGATATGGTGGGGGAGTTGGTCAAACCTCTAAGCCTATAGGGTTAAGCAATATGTCATTGAGAAAACCATTGAACCACAACTACCCTTTTTGTCCCTGCACTCAATCATTAATTCCTTCCAGAAATCAGATGAGGCAGTTAATGCCTGGGGCAATGCAAGGCATGGAAGATTGTGGTCTGCGTAGGCTTGCAACCTGGGGGAAGCGACACTTTTGCTTATACAGGAAGTAAGCACATGATGCATACCCTATATGTCAGAGGAGATCATGTTTGGGTTTTGTTCACTCCTCCTCAGTCATTCTAGGAATCACTCTACCATTCGATCTCTAGACTACTCATGTGCTCTATGCATTTACCTGTGTTGCCGAACCGTGGTTTCTGTCTGTGATTGTCCATCCATGATCCCGTCGTCGTGCTGTTGTTCATGGATGGAGCCGAGGAATTGATTTTTTCAAGTATTTTCCTTTGTCGAGCAAGGGAGTAGGGGTTCGTGGTTTAGACGATTCGATTTCACTCTCCTGAGTCGCGGAAGGCGTTTATGTAGTGGGTTTCTCTGTTACAGAGTGAGAACTCCTATTTTGTTGGTCTACAGTGTGGTTGTTGTGTTGTGCACCCTGGTTTTGGGTCTGATTGGTATGCAATACTGAGGAGTGTAAGAGAAGAGGAATGGACTTGTAATCTAGTGTAGAAAGGAACCTCGGGAAAAGGTAAGAGTGGCTAGAAGATACTTACTTCATGCCTTGAAGAGCACTAGAAGGGAGGCATAGCCTGAAGGACTGTTGAGCAGAGAAAGGGATGCTACCTTGTGTTGGGATGTAGGTAATGTGGATGCCAGGACATATAAATCTTGTGGAGCTGTCCTTAGCTCTTGAGTGAGCCACTAGCTTAGTCATTTTACCTTTCCATTGCCTTAGCAGCTAATAAAACCAAGGGAGATTGGCTTGGCCTTGGGTCATGTTAACCCAATTGGATCTTCGTTTGGTTGAGTCTTGTTTTGTATTCGCCTTGTGTGTAATCCTTGGAGGGACATTCTGATAAGTCCAACTAGGTGTTGGCTTGACTGCGTGTTAAATATCTAGTTGTGTGTGAGTGTGATGCTCCATAGTTCTTTGTGGAATCATGCCCAGCTCGGGGGTGGCAGTGGTGTTGAGATATTAAATAACACACTAGCCTATGGTTAGGTGGAACGTTGCAGCTACATAGCTAGTTGCAGGACAACTTCATCCTTCAAGATAAGTACTTTTGTTATGATGGTTATGCCATGTATTTGTCTGTGAATTGTTCTGTTCATGATTGGATGCTTGTTGATGATGAAGTAGATGTTTACTTGTGTATATTTCTTGCATTTTATCTCTATTTATTCCTTAGATGTTTTTATGCATTCTTTCCTAAGTTTATAGAGGTTGAAATCCTGTTACAGAGGTCAGAATGCTTATGACTCGATCTTTAAGCCCTTTGAAATCCACCTAGGAGAGGTGGAGGGCGGAATCCAGAAAGGAACAGTTGAATTGGGCAACAAAGTTGTGTTTCTACACCGAAAGGCGAAATGCGAGAGGCGGGAGAAAGAAGTTCTATTGGAGAAGAATGTGGGATTTCTGACTTCCGGGATCTGCCTGCGGAAGGCGGAAGGCAGAAGGAAGAAATTAGGAGAAAAGATAAGGTAGAAAATGGGTTTTCCGACTTTCGATGTCTAAGGTAGGAAGGTGAAAGTAAGAAGCGTAAAAGGATTATAAGGCAGAAGGGTGACTTTCCAATTTTTGTGATCCGCTTGCGGAAGGCAGGAAGCGGAAAGCGGAAAGGCGCCGAAAAAGTATAAGGAAAAGTTAATGTTCTGATTTCCGACTTCTGAGGCCGGAAGGTGTAAAGCGAGAGTCATAAGGACAGAGAAAAGTTAATTCAAAAGTGTAAGTTTCCGGTTTCCGAGTTCCCCAGCGGAAGGGTGGAAGGCGGAAGGCAGGAGAATGAAAGTTGATCAAGTTTGAGTATTGGTTTTCCACGATCCGATTTCCGAGGTGAAAGGAAGAAGACAGAAAGGCTATTGAAAGTTTCTTCACACATTTGAGTTTCTGATTTTTGAGTTCTGAAGTGCGGGAGGTGGAAAGCGGAAGTGCGGAAGGAGGAAGGAGAAAATTTCAACGAAATTTCCTTCGCACATTGAGTTTCTGATTTCCAAATTCCAAAGTGTAGAAGGCAGAAAGGCTGTCAAATGTTTCTTCGCACATTTATGTTGAAGTTCTGATTTCTGAATTTCGAGGTCAGAAGGAGGAAACGCAAGTGTGGAAGTGGAAGGTTGGAAGAACGTTTCGTGGAAATGTTAAAGTTCCGATTTCTGACTTCCAAGGTCGACAGTGCAGAAGAGGAGGTGCAAAAAGGGAAAGGTTAGTTTGGAAATGGCCATTCTAGACGTAGAATGGATAATTGAAGGGTAGAACAATTGGTAAAGTGGTTCTAAGCCTGAGATGAAGGTTGGAGAATAGGTTAACTTCCATAACCGGTGTTTATCATAAGAGCAAAGAGGTTCTTTAAGCAAATTTTTTTAATTATCCGCATTATGGGGTATGGGGACGTGACAGTGTGGTATCAGAGCTAATGGTTGCAATATTGGGCCTAGATGGGTGATATGAATACTTTCCAAAACTATTGGTTTCAACATTGCAACTAACTGTGTTTTAAATTTTTGAAAATGATCATGTATCTAATAAACATGTCTGTTAACACATTTTTGCAGAGTCATAGTGCAAATTAGAAAGGTGGGGTTTTAAGCTAAAGTCATGAGAACCTACATCGAGAATGATATACGATATCCCCATGGGTATGAGGAATATGTTATGGGTGAGAAAGTTAGAGTCGAAAATGATGAAACCGAGTCTAATGGAAGGAGATATAGGGATACCCCGCCAGATTTTGCAGCAACCATGAGAATCGTAAGGGTGGAAATGCAGAGTTACAAAGCAGACAATGAAAATTGGTCAAAGGCTCAAGAAGATTAGAATTAGCTGAATGTAGCCATGCTGCAGAGTTTGATAGACTTACGAAGAAATATGAACTCTGGGCATGGGACAGTAAAGCTAGAAGGAAGTAAGAGCAGCACTAGAATAAGGAAAATGACTTCTAGTGGGTCATCTGACTTAGAAGAATATAGTGGGGGTTCAAGCTCTTCTTCTCATAAGCGAAAGAGAAAGACGCGCCACATGAATATCTCCCGAGATGAATTTAAGAAGGATAAAACTCCTACCTTTAATGGTGAGATAAATACTGGTCAATAAGATGAAGCTTGGCTTCTTGGGATGAGGAAGTATTTCCAAGTCCAGGACTATTCAGGAAGCATGAAGGCAAGGGTTGCCATTTTCAATCTGAATGGAAGGGAATCCATTTGGTGGGAGCACCTCAGATAGGTAAAGAGGATCAATGAAAGAATACTTAAGTGGAAACAGTTCAAGAAGTATTTCAAGCAGAAATAACTCTCTAACAGGTATTATGATGACAAAATTAAGGAATTCCATGAGTTGAGATTGGGATAGCTAACAATGGAAGAATATGCCAATAAGTTCTTGGAGCTGTTAAGATATGTCAGGTGCATGAAAGATGAGAAGGTGAAGATCCAGTGTTTTCTGAGTGGATTACCTCAGTCTTACAAAGACCGAATTGAGTTTGATGAGCCTAGAACACTAGAAGAGGCTATCGGTAAGGCAAAGTACTGTTACAAACAGAACAAAAGAAAGCTTGATCATCATAAGGCTTGGAAGGAAAAGAAGAATGAGAAGTTTGAATATAGAAATAAAGGATTCAAACCTTCCAACTTCAGGAACCAACGTCAAAGGAAACTATTACAGACTGTAAATCATCCAGCCAGAGTGATGTGGGAAAATGCAAGGGATCCTAAAGAAATCAGGGAACCCCTCCAATGTTGGAGGTGTGGAGGACCCCACACACACATGAACAGTCCTCATGAGGAAGGGTATGTAAGGCCAGCTTACAATGTCCAGGGAGCTGAAACTATTGGTCAGGTGGAAAGGACAGTCCCTAGGATTTATGCAGCACTGGAGGACCACCAAGATGATCATCAATCAACGGTGGTTGAGGTTGCAGGTAAGATTGCTGGGAAATCTGCCTCTGTTTTGATTGACTTTGGTTCAACTCATATTTATATTACTCCTAGAGTAGTGGAGATTTGTGCTTTTAAGAAATTAAAGCATAATAAGTCATGGTTAGTTCAACTAGCCAGTAGGACCAAGAGGAAGGTCAGTGAGATTGTAGAAAAATGTCCATTAGAGATGAATGGGTTGGTGACTTATGCAGATCTGAATGATCTGCCACTTGGTTCCTATGACATTCTCATTGGAATGGACTGGTTAGAAGCTCACAGGGTAAATATTGATTGTTACAATAAGAATTTTGAATGCATGGATGAAGAAGGACACCTAAGAGCGTCAAGAGTCATCCCAAAAGTGGTTTCTGTTAGGCAGATTTCAGCCATGCAGCTGAAGAAGCTCTGTAGGAAAGGTTGCGAGTTATACGCAGCCCATGTTTTGGAGGCAACATTGAATGAAACTCCTAGGTTGGAGGATTGTCATGTCTTACAATAATTCAGGGATGTTTTTCTAGATGATGTTCCAGGGCTTCCTCCAAAGAGGGATATTGATTTTACAATTGACCTTGTAACAGGAGTAGCACCACTGTCTAAGGAAACTTACAGGATAAGCACACCAGAGTTGTTAGAGCTAAAGATGCAGCTTTAGGAATTGTTGGAGAAAAAGTATATCAGATGTAGTGTGTCTCCTTAGGGAGCACCGGTTCTGTTTGTAAAGAAGAAAGATGGTACACTCAGGTTGCGTATTGATTACAGACAACTGAACAAAGTCACGGTGAAGAACAAGTATCATTTACCTCAAATTGATGATATTTTTGATCAAATGAGAGGGGAAAACGTATTCTCCAAGATTGACTTGAGGTCTGGTTACCATTAGGTAAGAATCAAGGATGAAGACATTCATAAGACAACATTCAGAACAAGGTATGGACACTATGAGTTTGTAGTGGTGCCATTTGGTCTCACAAATGAACCAGCTACATTTATGTTCCTTATGAATAGTGTTTTTGGCAGGTATTTAGACAAGTTTTTTCTTGTCTTCCTTTATGACATTCTTATCTCTTCTAAGAATGAGGAAGAGCATGAAGAACACCTAAGAATTGTTTTGCAATTGTTGAGGGAGCATAAGCTGCACGCTAGGTTGAGTAAGTTTGACTTCTATAAAATAGAATTCATTACTTGGGCCACATCATATCAGATGAAGGCATATCTATAGAACCTGAAAAGATTGAGGCCATGATGAGTTGGCTTGCTCCATGAAAGTTAACAGATGTAAGATATTTTGTGGGACTTACGGGATATTGCAAGAGGTTCACTGAAGGATATTTTGCAGGTAAAGTTGAGTCTATGTATAGGCTAAGGAATCCTGCATGTGAACTTGTAGTTCCATGAGGAAATGGCCCTTGTATTTATAGGCATACATATGAGGACTTCTTGAATACTGCAGGTAGAATGACCTGAGCAGAGCAATGTGGTTGTTCCCAATGAAACCCAGGGTAGGAAGCTACCATGTGCCATGAGAAGGATCTCATGATTAAGAACAAATTTTGAAAATTCAGATTGCAAGTTTTTCTGTTGATTATGGGAGACTGTGATCTCCTATGATGGTTTTGAATCATTTTAACAATGGATATGCTAGTATTGCATTACTCAATGTCTAAAGTTCATGTTGCTAATTGTGGTTGTTTGGTTGATTTAAAATGGTGTCAAGATGACATGTTGTATGTGGATGTCCAGGTTTTGGGACATTATGTGTAAGTAGGGGATAAGTGCTCCCACTTGCAAAATCCAAACAATATGAGGATGGCCTCATGGTCGCATAAATATGATTTTCTATAGGAAGCAGAATTATGAACTCAGATTTTTATTTGACTATCAATGTTATTGATCGTTTGATATTTGGAAAATCACGTATGCATGAAATAGATTTGAAAATCTAGAATTAAAATTTTATGACGAGATCTCATGTGAACTGTATACGTGTATGTAACGTAGGTGAGATGATGAAAGTACGCCCTTGGAGTACACAGTTTCTCAAAAGGATGTGTTTGGGATACATAACTCCTGGGAAGGATGTATTGGGTGTACATGGATCCCCGAAAGGATGTACTTGGATACATAGCTTCTCGAAGGGATGTGTTTGGAATAGGTTTGAAAAACCTATGATTGAAATTTTATGATGACATCTAATGTGAACTGCATGCCTATATGTAACACAGGTGAGATGATGAGTATATGTACTTGGGGTACATGGCTCCTCTGGAAGGATGTACTTGGGTACATAGCTTCTTCCCCCTGCTAGCTAGGCATCGGTATGCATCATTGGGGATTCCCGGGGTGTAAGACATCCGATTAGACTTCTTTCCACATCCATTCATCCCGTAAGGGGACTATCACGAGAGTGGGGGATCCTTGAAGAGAATAAACCCTAGGTATTATGGTGTCTATAAAGGAAGTGCCCGAGCAATGGTGAGCGCTTGGAGGAGGTTTCAAGCCCTTAAGTCATAGTTGCCATTAAGCACCTAAGGAGGTGTTAGGCTCTGAAGCAGGGCTGACCAGATATCAGTTGAGAGATGATATACAGATATGTATTGGATTACTTGGAAAATCCTAGTTTCTTTACTATAACTACACATGTGCATAATGATTCAACTAAGATTTTGAAAATCTTGTTAAGAAATGGATCCTACGAAAATGAATTTGACATGTGAATTAATTTGTTGTGGTGCCTATAAAGGAAATGCCTGATCATTGGTGAGCACTGGAAGAGGTGCTAGGCCCTTAAGCTAGAATTTCCATTGAGCACCCAAGGAGGTGTTAGCCTTTGAAGCGAGGCTGAAAAGATCTCGGTTGAGAGATGATATAAAGATAAGTATTTGGTTTACTTATCAAAATTTTTGTTGTTGTTGATTTTCTGTAAATATACCTGAGCATATGAGGAAACCATGGTTTTGAAAATCTTGTTATAGATTGCATCCTATAGGAATGAATTTGACATGTGAGTTAATTCATTGTGGTGTCCATAGAGGGAGCACCTGATCTTGGTGAGCACTTAGAGGAGGTGTTGGGATCAAGAACGAAGCTGTCAGACCTCAGTAGAGAGGTGTTTTCCTAGGTGATCCGAGGGTTGCAAAAACTTGGCTATATTTTAATGCACACCCTAGAGAGCACCGGAAGGGTGGGTATGCTCGAGGGACTGTATAGAAGAGAAGAGGTACCATCCTTGTGTGGGGTGGGGGAAGGTTTTGTGGGTACCATGGTTGTATAAATCTGAATCAGATACATGTGGAGCCAAAAGAAGATACTTATGCAGATAAGTATTTGGTTCACTTAGCAACTTCTTGTTGATTTTATGTCAATATACATGTGCATGTGATTCATCTATGATTTTGGAAAATATTGTGAATACTAACATGGGATTTGGCTCATTTCTTGGGGTTTGAGAATAGGTATTTCTGGTTTCCAAAGACATTGGAAATGTTCCAAGATAAGGAGAAGGATTATCCAAGACCTAGAAAAATATCCCATGGTGTGCATGTATGCATGCAATCAAGGACTTGAAGGAGTTCGCAAGCAAGGCAACCACGTAGTGGAACCAAGTGAGAGTTCCATATTGTGCCATTGGACAGGTAAAGGTGCAAAGGAAGCACTACGGTCCTGAAGAGGCTACGTGGGAGATGTAGGATGCCATGCCATTGGAAAATCTATTTTTTTTTGTTCAATTTTGCAGAGCACCGAGGTAGTGCAAGTGTAGTATTTTGTTCAGTTTTGATGAGCACCAAGGATAGTGGTAATTGAATGGGGAGGGGAATGTAACACCCCGGTTTTGACCCCATGATATTTTGATTGTACATGATGTATAAATATTGTATTAGGATCATGGAATGGAGCTGAAGGCCAAGGCCCTGCCATCGATCTGGTATTTTGTATATAGGTGATCAAGGTTAATGCTGAAGGTTATGGTTATTGTATTAGTCAAAGCACAAGGCATTTTTGAATATCATGTAAATGCATAATTTAATAAAATAACACGACTAGCTATGGAATTGCAACGTGAAATAGATGGGGGCATGATTTCACAAGGGATAGGGTGGGGGAGTTTGTCAAAACTCTAAGCCTATAGGGTTAGGCAGGATGTCATTGAGAAAACCATTGAACCTCAACTACCCTTTTTGTCCTTGCACTTAATCATTAATTCCTTTTAGAAATGGGATGAGGCAGTTAATGTCTGGGATAGTGCAAGGCATGGAAGACTATATTCTGCGCAGGCCAGTAGCTTGGGGGAAGCCACACTTTTTCTTTTGTAGGAAGCAATCATGTGATGTGTACCCTATCTGTTAGACACTAGTACATGTGGAAAATTTTCCCACAGAAAATTGCTGCCATTGCAACACTTTTGCATTTCTATAGCGACGAACATGACCTCTTCTTTTCATGGGAAAATGTTTGTGGCTATAGCCATACTTTCCACACTTCATTGCTATAGCGACATAAATGACATGGAACTTGTGGCATCGCTATTGTGACGAATGGATGGTGTCTCTATTGCGACAACTGGAGCATTTCTACTGCGATGAAGTTTCGTCGCAATTTCGACTAAGGGATGGTCTCATTTGTGATGAAGTTTTGTCGCTATTGCGATGAAGCGATGGACTCCTTTGCGACGGATCACCGTCTCTATTGTGATGATTATGCGACATCCCATCTTCAGAGCGATGAAATGTTCATTGCTCTTTCAACGAAACTTCCTTACGAGTACCGAAAAAGTTGCTACATTAGTGGCTGAACATGAAAGGAAGTTTCATCGAAAGAGCGATAGTTCATGTTAATTTAAAAAAAAATCGGTTCGTTTCTATAGCAACGCTGCATGTTAATTTATTAAAAAGGAATTTCGTCGCTATAGTGACAATTCTACAAAATTTGTTAAAAAAAAATTGTGACATACATAACCAATAGACAAGAGCATGCATAAGTATCCATTAATATAATCATGAGGCCTTCTACCTCGTACACACACATTCACTGCCATATAATTGCATTCAATTTGCATGGCCTTGCTTCATAACTAAAGAGAAATTATTATTTAATTCCTTAAGCATTTATGCAACAATAGCTTGGGATAATTATACCTCTTATGGTTTACAACAATACCCTTAATGTTAGCTGGTAGCATATGCCTCACATGAGCCCACACAACACCTTCATTAAAGAGCTGATGGATAGCTGGTTTCCTTATTCCTTCCTTATAGAATTGGTCATGGTGGTAGCATTACCCAGATCATCAATCATAGATACATAAGAATACAACATCCATGTTAATTCTTATGTCAAGAGTAATCCATTCAAGGTTACTTTAGAACAATACTACTCTAATGTTTAGTGTATTCAAATGTATATAATACCATGCACTCCTTTGCATTTTCAGCTCAATGTCAATATGTTGGGGAACATTAGCATCCTTACACAACACCAATACAATCTACGCAAGGGTACCCTAAGAATATACATATAATCATCATATCAACAAATTGCTGGAAGCATTCTCAATATGCATGTTTCATTTAATGACAAAATCCTAGTGGCATTATGGAAAGTCCATGGCTATCCATTTTAATCACAATTCATTCAAAGCAATAAAAGAAGGAAAACTTGTTGAATTTATATCAAGGCCTTCAACAATTTGCAGCCACACTGGTCATTTATTTCACTACAAAATCATAGTGGAATTATGGAAGGGGCCAAGGCTGTCCACTTTAATCACAATTTATTCAAAGAAATAAAAGAATAAAAATTTGTTGAATTTGTATCAAGTCCTTAAACAATTTGCAGACCATACTCTCAAATGCATGAATTGTGGAACATGGTTGTCACCATTTCCGATGCAATACCCACATCATAAAACAAATACTTAATTTATAAGCTAGTAATATCGAAATTATACTACACAAACATTTAGCAATTATAAACCCTTCAAGATTGCAATCATTACCATTGTCAAAATTTCAAGGACATTATTGTCATTAGTATTCAAGGTGCAAATTTCAAGCTTTACAATAACATTTCAATATCTCAATACTAAAATAAAATTGAAAAATCAAACCCATCATGGCAATGATTTGCCTCAGCAAATCCACAACATCAAACCATAATTACTTTCACAATGTTACCCAAAAACACTCAATTTTCTTGATCAAGCAACTTAGTCACTTTGTTATTAATTTAAGGAAGAGAATGCTCAATTATGAGCTATGCTTTTCCATACAAATCATCTCCTTCATCAACATTTACAATACCCGAGGTTTGCCCACATCAAATTGTCCTTACAAATTGATTTATTCAACACATGTAGTGCAGAAAGGTCTTCCCCTATTTTAATCAATTTGCTTTAGATCAAATAAATTCAACTTCAATGCACCAAAATGCATTATAAAAATTCTCATAAAATTGATTTACACCAATTCAAATGCAATGCAAAAGACTTTCCCAACATGGTTAGCCATTTTTCCCGTTCACTTCAATTTACTTCAACATGAAATGCAGTGCAGAAATAATGGTTAAACTGGGTAATTGTTTACCCATGCACTTCAATTTAATTCAATATAAATACGATGCACAAATATTGTACAAGCTGGGCAACAATTTACATAAAAACTTTAATTTACAACCATTATCAAAATGGAAAGAAGATGCCAAAGCTAGGCAACGATTTTCTCTCCAAATCATTCTATCCATACTTGAATGCAATACAAAGAGCGCAAAAGTTCTTGGCCATTGAGTTTCCCATACCCACTGAATGACTAAAGCATAATTGCAAGAAAAAGGGTATAACAAATATGGGCAACGATTTTCCCATCCAAATATTTCTATCTCAACACAGAAGATCTTATTTTAAGGTTGATTTCAATGCGTATCCTTTAGGAAGGCCTTTAGTCCAACCAATGTCCAACTAAACAAACAGGAAGCAAAGAGGAAATCATAAAACAAACATAAAACTAATAGCAAGAAGCTGCATTTTGATCATTATGTAGCAGCATATCAAATTTCCAATGGTCATTGATGCACCTACCTTATGAATGGCATGCCATGATAGGTTATGGGTAACATAATATAAGATTAGGGTTATCAAAGAATTTCCTAGCAAAATTAATGGAGAAATTCAACAGTCAATAGATTTGCAAAATAGGTCTGTACACTTTGCACTATTCCAGGTCCTATCTTACAAATTTTAAATTTGTTTCCAACACACAAATGGTTATCATTTCCAGGCCTGTTTATTTTTTACTCTATCCTGATAGCCACACCAAATTTATAACCTCTCATGGTAATACAATGTAAGGCTTTGCATTATGGAAATGTGTACCTAAATGTAGCAAAACATCAAACATAAGCTAGCAGGTCCATATTGACCTCTACAAATTTCTAAATCCAGTGAAATAACAAATAGGAATTTAATGACCTTCCTTTGAGGGACTAAGGCATCACTTTCCCCAAGATTTTTCTTACCATTTCACAGCAACCATGTAATTTTTCTTCCCAGGTAAATTGATTAGTAAATGTAAATTCAAAACTAGCGAATGCAACTTTGGTTCAAGAGTTAATTGGCACCCTTTCATATCTTCCAATATGAAGACCTGCAGTAAATTAAGCAGTTGGTGTGGTTGCTACAGTTATGGCATTCCCATAATTTGTACATTAGAAACTAAGAGAATTGTATGACCATTGTGTGTTGGAATATGCCAAAAATCAATTGGCTTTATTGATTCACATCACGAAGGCTATATGAATGACATGGGGTTTGTTTCATGCTACAACATACATTCTGAGCTTGGAAATAATCACAATTTCTTGGAGCAACAAAAAGTAATCCACCATAGAATTATCTTGTAAATAGGATGATTAGATGTTAGAGGGTAGCAATTTGGGGCAGCATTTCAAACTGTTTAGTTAAGAGTATTAACTGCTTAAACATACCCAAATGACATAATACACACTGAATTATTTAATTGTTGCAAAAGAATAATGGTTTTGATTGCACATCCAAGAAAACAATCTCTATGCACAATAAAGATAAAAACAATGGAAATTATGTTATGGGACACATCAAATATGTAATGAATGCAAGTGAATAAGAAATTAGGTTCATGGTTGGTTGAATAATTCTTTCTCATGCAAAAGGAAAACCTGCTACTATTCCCAAACTATTATGTATTAAAGATGAAAACCAATCATAAAATAGAACTTAAGAATTACAAGATATATAAGCCAAAGTGCAATGTAGATATTTTAGAGCTCGTAGTCAGAGCTTAGAATAGGTCGGAGATATGTACCTTCACTTCATGGTATAACTCAATCGATGCCGAAAAGACATTTCCCAGTTAATCTTCAGAAGGTGGTGGTTCACCTCCTACATTGGGAATGAGAAAAATCTTGCAGCCTAAGGTTCCGGTCCTATATTTCTTTAACCACTTAAGACAAATATTTGTGGAACATACACATGTAATAGAGTCTCCATACATAATGAAGAAAATGAATGCCAATGTAACTGCAAATTCTATTCATTCTACTTGATGATTTCACAATTAGAGGCACTATGGCATTTTCTGGGTTGTTCCTCCATAGTGCTAGGTGTTTCTATAGTAATGCCCACCCCCAACAACCAAGAATCAAGATTCAAGGAACCAGGGACCCCTGGGTATTCTCAACATATTTGGGCATCTTTCTATCCATTTTTATTGATGAATTAACAAGAAAATATATATATTCCTATCTCTAGCATGGTCTACAGATGACCTGGACAATTTTCACCATTATTTTGTGTTTAGAAAACATAAATGTTTGCCACCATCTCTAGCATGGATCTTCAAATGTTCTGGGAGAAATTCTTAAACTATGGATTTCCAAAGGACCAGAGGGTTAATTTTATAGTGTCGGTTATCGTCCTTGATAGATTATGCCCGAACTGGATGAAGAATACACATATAACGCCTTAACAAACTATACCAATGTTTTTTTGCATCAAACACTTAGTTTTATAAATAAAACGAAATCTAGGTTAATTTTACATTGCTGGTTATCATCCTAGATAGACTATGCCCCAACTGGATGAAGAATAT
>LPNX010754010.1:0-15190 GCA_001517045.1 Pseudotsuga menziesii
CACCTACCTTTTGAAACAAAAGACTTCCCTGGGTTGACAATGAATTTCGTAAACTCTGTATGTTGATAACAATCTATCTGCATTTAGGGTGCTCGACAGTATGATCATGGATATGTAGAGATTCAAGTACATAACCTATCAATCAGATAGTGCGAAGGAAAGTGAAAATATTACATTGGAGAAGTCACAGGCGCAAATGATTATTTCATGTTTTCCCTCTTACATGTTCAGTTTCTACATATACAATCTTTAAAGGTCACATTCTAATACCACCCTTGTTTTCATGGTAGCAGGTACGAGTATGTGATTTTTTTACGGAGTTCTACAAGAAAACCAAGCAGTATGTTTAGCATGTGCATGTAGCGCGATGGTAGGATGAGTAGTATAGAAAATGCAGGGACAAATTTCCCATGGGGCCCATATTGCCAATTGTGAATTTTGCTAAAAACTACACCTTCAGCCACAAAATGAATTCAGATTCAATACTACCATTGTGACCAAGTCAGCATCATGGTACATATTACGTATAGGCATGGCCCTGAGATCAGCATTAACAACAAGATAATACAGAAGGAGACAAACTTTTACATAAGTGATGACAAATCCCATGATTTGCATTGTGCAACATTGTTTTCGAATTTTCTATGATCAGCTAAAGGAGGGATATATATAGATGGATCAGCATTGGATATAATCAAATGTTTGTGCGGTCCAGTAAAAAAATGCCCAAGTCTTCTAATGGATGAGTATGTTGCATAAGACTTATAATGTGCCACATATATGGAACTACTTTGAGACTGAGCACAACAAAGGTGAACATGACGGGGCCAATGCATGCATTAAGACCAAACTATATCAAATATGCACAATCCATAGTTAAATATGTAGAATCCCTAATTAAATGGTGCTCTGCAACAATGTCAGACCGAACTAAAGTGCAACATACATCAACAGGGGCAGGAAGGGAAGCTAGGAAATTTTGGCAAGTGGTTGACATATATTGATCCAGTTCCTATAGTTTTGGCACGGTATAAGGAACACATGGATTTCATTCAGTTCGAAGCTCAAAAGCCTGCTGTTTGAAATATGGACACAAAAAATTGCTTGCTTTTGCAGCCCTTGTAGCAGTTGTGAATGGGATGAATGCAAATGCATGGATTGGGTTGATGATTGCAATCATTTGTCACTTGTAATAGACCCACATGTATTCATTGAAACAACCCACTTAGAGGAGGTCCAGTCAGCGATTTTGATAGACTATGACCATATCTTTGTTCTTGTACATCCAAGACACATATATGTAGTTGTTTCCCCGAAAGACAATGAATGGGGCACAGATTATTGGTTGGCATGATGCATTTGAGGTAGTACAATTCTAAATGGATCATTGATTGATGATGAAGGAAATGAATTTCCTATTGGCTCGATGGTGTTTGAGGGTGAATATCTAACACTAAATGGGAAAACAATAAGAACTAGTGGGCATGTATTCATGGATTATATACCAGGTCTTGTGGTCTATCACTTCACAATCTTGATTGTTGGCACAAAAATCCATCTACAGACAATTTCAAACAAGAACTCAACCAATATACATTACTTTTTTCCTCATTCATAGCATGATATATTGATGGAGACAATTAGCAACAAAGAGGACCAAGATGGCTATATTGAATGAAATTGGGTAATTGTGCTTATACTCTTCTTACACTAACAATTCTACCATAAACGTTCGAAAAATTCTATGAGATGACTATTTATATATGTTAACCACTCCTCCTTGAACTTGCACAATGTAGTTCACACTCACAATCAGACATGGGCAGGGATGGTGCACCGTTCCGAGGGTTGCATGGACCCCACTCAAGCAAAACCCTAGATTGCAAAATATGTCCTTGAGGTATGCCTAGGATGTATGGAGTTGGGGGGGGATGCCACCCTATCCATAATCCCATGCCATGATCCCAACAGGACTGAAGGTTTATTGATCAAAACCTTGGTCAACGTTCTATGGCGAGTTGCAGTAGGCCTGGAAAATCCATGCAGGGACGCCTAGGCCAATTCAAGGTCGGGGTTCAAAAACCAAACCAGGCAGCGATTTCTGAATCCATCGGCTCCTACAGGTTTCTTTTGGCATGGCCTCCATGTGCAAGCCACCCCGGTTTCTTGACATAGGGTTTTATAGTGCCGATGCACCATTTCTAGGGTTGCATGGACCCCACTAGGGAGAAACCCTAGTTTGCAAAATATGTCATGGAGGCATGCCAAAGCCGTGCAGAGTCAGGGGGGAGGCCACCTTGGCCATAATCCCGTGCCATGATCCTAATTGAATCAATGGTTCCTCGATCGGAGCCCCGATCAACGTTCTATGATGAGTTGCAGTAAGTATGCAAAATCCGTTCATGAACGCCTTGGCCAATTCAAGGCGAGGGTCCAAAAGACAAACTAGGAGGCAATTTCCAATTTTGTCGACTCCTGTAGGTGTGTTTGGGAATGGATACCATGGGAAGTCCACCCCGACCGTCCAGAACAGGGTTTTGCAGGATCGGTGCACATTGCCAGGGTTGTATGGTGATTATTGGGGCAAAACCCTAGTTTGCAAAATATGGTCTGGAGGCATGCCCAGGAAATGCAGAGTCAAGGGGGAGGCCACCCTGGCCATAATCCTGTTCCATGGTCCCAACATAATGGACAGTTCATCGATCAAAGCCTAGATCAACATTCTATGGCAAGTTGCAGTAGGCTTGTAAAAGTTGTTCAGGGACGTCTCAGCCAATTCAAGGCCGGGGTCCAAAAACTAAACCAGGCAGCGATTTCTGATTCCGGTGGCTCCTGTAGGTGTGTTTGGGCATGGTCACAATGGATAGGCACCCTCAACCTCCTGGAACAGGTCTTTGCAGGGTCAGTGCATCGTTTCCAGGGTTGCATGGTGGTTACTAGGGGGAAACCATAGTTTGCAAAATCTGGCCTAAAGGCATGCCCGGGAGCTATTTCATGATGAGTTCTACCTATCTCTCTTGGCTTTTCTACCTATGTGAGATATCATTTGCGTATTCTCTCTACTGTTGGTTACCATTTCTTGTGGTCATCTATATTGCTGGTTGGAAGTTCTTATTGGAAGAAAAATTAAAAGAACATTAACACTTAGATTGATATGTGTATGTTTTCTGTGAAATTCCTTATGTGATGTCTGTAATCTTAAGGGGACTTTGTTAATTTATTCCACTTTGTTATTGTGTATCACCTATTCATATGAAAATTTTTTCTAATCATATACACTTTTTGGAAAACTGGAACATCGTTCCCAATGTCTATACAATGGCAATTCATGCCCTATAAAAATATGAAATATCGTTCCAAAATGCACATCATGGCTAGTGTCCACCGTGTTTGCATGGCCTAGTGACTTCACTGTGTGTCAATTTCATAAACTAGGGTTTTGCTCAGTTTCCTTCAATGCAACTCTCGCATTGGTGGGTCAACTCTGCAAAACCCTCCACTGTGCCAGTATTGGTAGTGTTCCCATATCGATATTTCCCATACACACTTGTTGAATCCAATGGCATGCAATCTTGCTGCTCTGTTTGGTTTCTCGCTCCCGGACTGAGAGTCACCAAGTGTCCCTGAATGCCATTTTCATGCAACTTTCAACTTGACATAACTCAACAACCGGAGGTCTAATCGACGATCCGTCGACTCCGTTGGTCTCTTGGAATATAATTACCTCTAAGGGGGCCTCTCCACCATGTTTTCATGTCCCAGTAACTTCATTGTGCACTGGTTTCGTAAACTACGATTTTGCTTAGTTTCCTTCAATGCAACTCTCGCATTGGTGGGTCAACTTTGAAAAAACCTCCACCGTTCTAGTCTTGGTAGTGTTCCCATATTGGCATTTCCCATACACAGTTTCTGAATCCAATGACATGCAATCTTGCTGCTCTGTTTGGTTTTTCGCTCTCGGATAAAGAGTCACCAAGTGTCCGTGAACGACGTTTTCATGCGACTTTCAACTCGACATAAATCAGCAACCAAATGTTAGTTCGATGAACTGTCAACTCCGTTGATCTCCTGGAATGCCATTACCTCTAGGGGGGCCTCTCCATTGAGTTTGCATGTCCTGGTGACTTCATTGTGCATCAGTTTCGTAAACTAGGGTTTTGCTGAGTTTCCTTCAATGCAACTCTTACAATTGTGGGTAAACTCTGCAAAACCCTTCACCGTGCCAGTATTGGTAGTTTTCCCATATCATCATTTCCCATACACACTTGTTGGATCCAACGACATGCAATATTGCTGCTCCATTTGGTTTTTTGCTCTTGGACTGAGAGTCACCAAGTGTCCTTGAATGACATTTTCATGCGAATTTCAACTAAACATAACTCGACAACCAGAGGTTGGATCGACAAACCGTCGACTTCGTTGGTCTCCTGGAATGCCATTACCTCTAGGGGGGATTCTCCATCGCGTTTTCATGGCCCAGAGACTTCATTGTAAATCGGTTTCATAAACTAGGGTTTTGCTCAGTTTCCTTCAATGCAACTCTCGCATTGGTGGGTCAACTCTGCAAAACCCTCCATCGTGCTAGTCTTGGTAATGTTCCCATATCGACATTGCACATACACAATTTCTCGAGCCAACGACATGCAATATTACTACTCGATTTTTTTTGTCGCTCCCAGGCCAAGAGTCACCAAGTGTCATTGAACGACATTTTCATGCGACTTTCAACTCGACAAAACTTGGCAATTGAAGGTCGGATCGATGAACCATCGACTTTGTTGGTCTCCTGGAATGCCATTACCTAGAAACCAATAGACCATATACGTATAATTTATGTACCTACACTACAACAAAGAAATTAGAGTTTCATAAATTACAAGTAGAAACACATAATTGTATGAATTAGAAGTAAAAACTCATACATGAATTACAAGTATATAGCCAATTAGGGTTTCAGGGATTGAAATAAATTCCCATACAAAGATATTATGTGTTATTTTAGTCTCTCTTTTGTAGAACCACTTAGACCATATACCTAAGATACAAGAAAAAATAGAAAAAAAACTAGAGTCACCAAGATGACATGCAATCTTGCTGCTCCGTTTGGTTTCTCGCTCCCGGACTGAGAGTCACCAAGTGTCCCTGAATGCCATTTTCATGCAACTTTCAACTTGACATAACTCAACAACCGGAGGTCGAATCGACGATCCGTTGACTCCGTTTGTCTCTTGGAATATAATTACCTCTAAGGGGGCCTCTCCACCATGTTTTCATGTCCCAGTAACTTCATTGTGCACTGGTTTCGTAAACTACGGTTTTGCTCAGTTTCCTTCAATGCAACTCTCACATTGGTGGGTCAACTTTGAAAAAACCTCCACCGTTCCAGTCTTGGTAGTGTTCCCATATTGGAATTTCCCATACACAGTTTCTGAATCCAATGACATGCAATCTTGCAGCTCTGTTTGGTTTTTCGCTCTCGGATAAAGAGTCACCAGGTTTCCGTGAACGACATTTTCATGCGACTTTCAACTCGACATAAATCAGCAACCAAATGTTAGTTCGATGAACTATCAACTCCGTTGGTCTCCTGGAATTCCATTACCTCTATGGGGGCCTCTCCATTGAGTTTACATGTCCTGGTGACTTCATTGTGCATTAGTTTTGTAAACTAGGGTTTTGTTGAGTTTCCTTCAATGCAACTCTTACAATTGTGGGTCAACTCTGCAAAACCCTCCACCGTGCCAGTATTGGTAGTGTTCCCATATCAGCATTTCCCATACACACTTGTTGGATCCAACGACATGCAATCTTGCTGCTCCATTTGGTTTTTTGCTCTCGGACTCAGAGTCACCAAGTGTCCTTGAATGACATTTTCATGCGAATTTCAACTAAACATAACTTGACAACCAAAGGTTGGATCGGCAAACCGTCGAATTCGTTGGTCTCCTGGAATGTCATTACCTCTAGGGGGGATTCTCCATTGTGTTTGCATGGCCCAGTGACTTCATTGTGCATCGGTTTCATAAACTATGGTTTTGCTCAGTTTTCTTTCAATGCAACTCTCGCATTGGTGGGTCAACTTTGCAAAACCCTCCACCTTGCTAGTCTTGGTAATGTTCCCATATCGACATTGCACATACACAATTTCTCGAGCCAATGACATGCAATATTACTACTCCATTTTTTTGGTCGCTCCCAGGGCAAGAGTCACCAAGTGTCACTGAACGACATTTTCATGCGACTTTCAACTCGACAAAAATCGGCAACCAAAGGTCAGATCGACGAACCGTCGACTCCGTTGGTCTCCTGGAATGCCATTACCTAGAAACCAATAGAACATATAACTATACTTTTTGTACGTACACTACAACAAAGAAACTAGAGTTTCATGAATTACAAGTAGAAACACATAATTGTATGAATTAGAAGTAAAAACTAATACATGAATTACAAGTATATAGCCAATTAGGGTTTCAGGGATTGAAATAAATTCCCATACAAAGAGATTATGTGTTATTTTAGTCTCTCTTTTGTAGAACCACTTAGACCATATACCTAAGCTACAAGAGAAAATAGATAAAAAAACTAGGGTTTCATGAACTACAAACCATAAACCTAAAAACTAGGGTTTATAAGTTTACACGTATAACTACAAACTAGGGTTTTATGAAGTATAAATTCACATACATAGAGATCATGTCCTATGTTAGTCTCACTTATGTAGAAATACTTAAACCATATACCTAATCTACATGCACAAATAGAAAAAAAACTAGGGTTTCATGAACTACAAACGACAAACCTAAAAAATAAGGATTACAGATTTGCACATACATCTACAAACAAGGACCATATACTTATGTAAATAAACTTAGACCATATACCTAATCTATAAGAACAAATGTCAAGAAGCGGCTAGGGTTTCTTTAACTACAAACCACAAACTTAAAATCTAGGGTTCACAAATTTAGACATAGACCTACAAACTAGGGTTTATGAACTCATTAGGTTTATATCTTATATTTGTTATTCTCACTCAACTAGAAACTAGTAGACCATATACGTAGAAGATATGTACCTTCACTACAACATAGCTAGGGTTTCATGAACTACAAACCTAAAACCTGTGGTTCATACATTTTAGACATAGAACTAAAAACCAAGGTTTATGAACTCATTAGGTTTAGATAGTAGATTTGTTAGTGTCACTCAACTAGAAACCAATATACCATATACCTAGAAGATATGTACCTTTACTACAACAAAGAAACTAAGGCTTTATGAATTACAAGTATAAACAAATAATTGTATGATATATAAGTAGAGACACATGCATGGATTACAAGTATCAAGCCAACCAACGGCTTCATGAATTGAAAGAAATTCAAATACATAGAGATCGAATTCTATGTTAGTCTCACTTGTTTATATAAACTTAGACCATATACCTAATCTACAAGAAAAGATAGAAAAAAATATAGTGTTTCATGAACTACAAACCACAAACCTAAAAATAATGTTTACACATTTACACATACAACTACAAACTAGAGTTTTATGAACTCATTAGGTTTAGATAATTAGATTTGTTGGTGTCACTTAACTAGAAACCAATAGACCATATACCTATAATATATGTTATGCATGCTAACCTCAGTTAGTGTTTCCTCATTGGTTCTAAACCCTAGGTTATGCATGCTAACCCTTAAACTTCAGTTAGCCTATGCCAAAGCAATAAGTACAATAGATCGTTAAAATTGCAAGTGCTCAACAATAGAATGACAAATATGTATGTATTCAATGAGAGTAAGCAATGTCAACTTCATCTTCAAATGATATGAATTGCCAAATTTATCAAAATCAATGTTTTCCAAGTAGATGTAACAAATGCAAGCCAACAACAATCATAATCAATATGATTCTTAGCTCATTAATACTATGAAATTTCCAGTCAATCAAATGGTAAGAGAAGATAATTCCAATATCAATTTCTATCCTGGAAAATGAGAAAAATAATTACTATATAAATACCAAAGGAAAACAAGTGCAATCTATTCCAATTCGGACAATGAATAAGACTACCAAACTAATGATAACTTTAAGCCAAGTATGACTATCCCAAAATGTTACTTCCAGTCAAAGTAAAGATGCAATAGCTATGTCAATTTCAAGTTTGCAATTAGGAAGACAATTGTTAGGTAAATTCAAGTGGACTACAAGTATTGTCAATTCCAACTTGGTCAATGAATGGGACTATCAAGCTAAATGTATTTTCTAGCCAAGACAAATCTTACTATGACTGTCACAAATAGTAATTTCCAGTCAAGCCAAGAGTGCCAACAAGTATCTATATGATAGTCCTCAACAAAGATGGTATCTTGTACATGTTTTTAGAGGCCTTTTTGGTATTTTAGTAGTGCAAATGTATGTGTATATCAATGTCAAAACTTCTTATGGATGGCTGGAAATGTCAATGATATACATAGTCCTCTATGACTATGTATCTATCAAAAAAGAAGGTAACATTGAGGAGGGAGAGGGTAGATGTTAGTATGTTGGTTCAATAGGAGTTAGGGTTCAACAAAGGGATAGATGACATTCTTCACGAAATTCACCTTGAGGAGCACATAAATTATTTAACTTTGTATCTTTTGTGAGAGAAGAAGGCTAGGGATTGTGGCATTTGAGAAACCCTAAGGTTACTTGGTGTACTTGTTGTGGAGGAGAGAGAAAGAAACAATCTTACACACTCATTGAATGAGTGACCAACTTTAGTTAGAATTGATTCTTATCTAGGAGTTGAATATGGTAGCTAGGGTTTAAGAGAGTTTTACTTGTAGAGTCTTAGGAGGGATGCTAGGTCTAGAGAAGGGATTTTGAAAGGGGGCCAAGGTCTAATCCTATAGGCCGAGGATAGGAGTATAAGACTCCAAGATTAGGGTTGGTAAATGAGAGAGGATAGGTGGAAATGTAAGCGAGTAGGTTAGGAGATGGAGAAGGAAGGAATGGTTTGGAAGGGTCGAAAGCTAGGGTTTTAGGTTAGGTGTCTAGTTAGGTATAGGTCCTTAGGGTTTAGGTCTGCAATAACAAGGCCAAATCTAGGTATGACAAGCCGAGACAACAAATGGAAGGGCCGAGGGGTGAAGGGAGGCTTGACAAACTAGAAAAAGATATCAATAAAATTATTTGGTAGCAAGAGGAATACTTCATGTGAAATTTTTCTAGATTGAAAAATTATTTGCACTATGATTTATAAGATCGACTATTTGGTATTTAAATTTATCATTGTTATTGTACACGTTTATGCAGTTGGGTATTTTTTTGTTAACTAACCTACAGTGTTAAACTTTTTATGCATTTTATTGTGAACATACATACTTTATTGCTTCGTCAACAATAAGTATTGCAAGCGCATCAACTGTAATCTACTACTGCATTCGACATAATGTATGCAAATATGTAATCAAAGGAAAATTAATATAAAGAAGTACAAAATGATATATTCATATACACAAATTTCCAATCATATACAATAGTAGTGAAAAATGGAACATCGTTCCCACTGTCTATACAATGGCAAATTGTGCCCTATACAAAATATGACGATTCGTGCCCTATACAAAATATGGCAACTCATGCCAAAATGCTGCATCATGGATAGTGTACATAGGAGGGTCTCTCAATCCTCCTTCCCACCCTAGGAGCTCCCAGGTGCACCTCCAAAATTGATCTTCTACTTCTTCAATCTAGAGGAAGATCAGTCCTTCTGGCCACTTAAACCACCTCCCCTTGGGCTCTGAAACGACAACAATCAAATGTCAACTCCTACAGGAAATTATACAAGTATAAAAAATAATTTAAAAATCAAAATTAATTTTTCAAATCTTAAGTAGCTCACCTCAGAAAGGACCGTAAGTGGTGACAGGGTTTCCCTCCTCTATGATCCAAGTATATCGGCAATGCCACCCTACAACATTTAAATAGAAAGATAACTCATAAAATTTACTACCTATGTTAATTTTCGTTAATATTGCAAGAGATTTCATAATCTAATCAATCTCACCATGAACACAACAAGCTGGTCCTCGGGGCTAGAAGGTGGAGCAGTGGGTGGACAACCTGCTCCAATGCTAGGGTGGATGGCATAATAGAGGATGTAGCCACATCAACGTTGGATACAAAACTAGGGGGAATGGTGAGAGAGGGCGTGGACTTGAGTGGGAGAAGTGGTGATGTAGGGGGATAAACCTCAACTGGCTGTAGAATGGAATGGGCCACCCTGGAAGGGGAAACAAGGGTGGTAGGGGAATTTGGGGGAGGGGGCTGAGGTATGGGATGGGGTGGAGGGATGGGTGAATGTGGATGGATGGTGTATCATGGTCGGAGAGGGGAGGGTGGAAACATGGGAAATTACAAGGGAGGGGGTGGATGGGTGGGGCGGGGGAGAGTGAGCGACAGATATGACAAAGAAGGGGGAGATGGATGAAAGTGTGGTGATCGATGGGAGGCAAGGGATCGATGGAGTGGGGTGGGGAGGGATGCAAGGAAAGGGAAATGTATGCTAGGGACTACACCTGGAATATATGGTGGGAAAAAGGTAGTCAATGGAGAAATAGTGACACTGACATGCCTATGTGCTCAGGCCTACATACATATTCATGGCCTCATATATTAGTACATAAAAATATAACTATACAAAACTAAGCCATAAAAATGAAATGAAATTTATACTTTATTACATGATATCCGTACATGAGGGGATCTGTTGATCCCCAACGAGGATGGATGGTAACTCACTCCTGCGGACACCTGTGCAAACACAAAAATATTTAGATTCGATTACTAAATATTAACTACATTGGATGACAATATTAATTACTAACATTACATTTAATTACTAAAAGAAAACTACCTATGTGTATGGTGTCGTGATGTCCTCTGCAACTGCCAAGGCTCCATCTAGGTTGAAGGAACCAAAGTCCTCCCACCTGGGTGCTGAAGACTCAACACTGAATAGTTGTACATTAAAACAAATCAAGTCATCAACATGAGATTCTAAGTTAAATTTATTATAAATTATGTGATTGCATAACGTATAATAAATAATTGAACATTAAATAAAACAATAACTAACCTGTTGTACGTAGCTCTCTGTGGCATGCTCCTGCATGGGAACCAGGGATGATTTTAAGGAACCATACTTATTTAAAAGTGTATAAATGTTGGCGAATATTACCAATTATTAAAATGCCAACTATAAAATGATTGGCAATAATTTTCAAAAAACATTTTAATTTCGAAGGATTTTATATCATTTATATAATAATTTGGCAATTTTTAGGGTGAAAAAATTTTACCCCATCAAAATTGGGTGAAACAGGGCTTCAAAAAATGCAAAATGGCGAATCTTTTTTGGGAGAAAAACATGGAAAAATAGCCCTTGTGCTAAAATTCGCCCCTAAAATTATCCCTGATGGGAACATGGCATGGATTCCCACAGCGAGAACAATGATGTGGCACTAGTCTCGTCCAGCTAGATGGATAATATTGGCTACCACCTGTAGCTTCTCTCCCTCACCCACCACTAGTAGACCGTGCAAAAGTGTGTATCTTGGGGTGGTCCTGCACACTCTATGAGGACATAGCAACAAATGTGGTATGCCTAAGAATGTGTCATGTGGCACATCTAATGGACTCATGGATATCATCTATCCCGCTACCTAACCCATGGGGTTAAGGAAGGGGGTTTGTCTCTCGCCTAAGTGAGGGAAGTCCTCTAAGTGGGTCTCGATGGGCGTGAGGTCGATCTTTGGTTGAGCCAAGACCAACACAGAAATCGGTGGTGTCAAAGTAGTTCACATGGAACCTTAACACAAAATCAACCCACAGTTTCTTAATAAAATACTATGGAACCTCGACATTTTTGCATGGAGGCTTGTCAAAATCCATAAACCATCTCTTCCTCCAATTTTCTCTCCATGGCTGGTAATTACACTAGTCCATGCAAACTCACCTCTTCCTCACATCTGGAGTCTGTCTTGTTCTCAAATCTATAAATTTGCTCCACGGGTGGGATTTTGTGATATTCAGGTCTTTTATATATTCTTTGGATATACCATTTTCATACTGTTCTCTCATTTGAGCCCTATATTGGCTCAAATTAGTTATCTCACTGTGGGCAATGTTGATAGACTCGATTATGTTTTGTAGTGATGTGGCGAGGGAAACCCAAGAGGGTACCCTGGTGTTCTTCAGTTCATCACTCAATATCCTTAACTGGTTTAAATATCCGTGTAATTCATCTTTGGGGTTTTCTGGTGGTTCACCAAATTCATCTTCGGGGTTTTCTAGTGGTTCACCATTGAGTTCTTCGTTTAATTCAGGGTTTATTGGGTCCTCTGATTGGTTCATTTCACTGCTTTGTTGGGATGGTTCATTGGTATTTGTCATTATGGTAGAGGTAAGGTATCTGCAATATCAAATTTGTTCGATTTCAATTCATTTGCAATTTTTTTTAATTTTAGATTTTATTTGAAAAACAATGAAAAACATAAAAAAAAACAACAACAAAATTCAAATAGTAATCCACCTACCTTATTCCAACTCTCGTGGGTGTTGTTTTGGGGTGCTTGGATGCTTTTTTTGGGCTCCTAGGAGACTCCAACTGTAGCTTGTAAACGTCATTGTGTACATGCGGGTTTGTGAGTGGAAATGAACTATTTACTGTCGTTTTTTTTATAAAAAACATAGGGATGCACACGCGTGTTTAATGAGTACGCACTAAACATGCATGTACGTCCCTATTGAGGTGGCCTTACAGACACACATGTGCATGTCTAGGGGTGCGTACGCGCTCCTAATGTCCACATCGACAAGCTGACCTAGAGGTTCGACATAACCGAAGAAGGAATGCGTGCATGCGTCCAAGTGTGTGTGCGTGTTCCTATTTTTTTCCACTCATGCGCTCCCATTGCATCATAATTGGGTAGCAGCTTCTTGTGGGTACCCATATTATTTTAATAATGCAACAACCTCCATAACTTTAAGACACCGAATTAAAATAAATTGTTATTATTCCTTTTTAATATTTTTTTTTTAATATTCTTGACAAGAAAGTAAAAAATAGATTTAATGGATTATTCTTATTTATTAATTAAAAATACACGAGGGAATCAGAACTAAAATAGATGTTAAAAGAGTGTTTGCTGAACCACAAGGGGAAAATACAAGTGGCTAAATTTGTTGATTAAGAACTCGAGATGCAGGAGGCGTCCTCCCCAAAATCAAGTCACAAATCGTTGTGGACTGCTAAAGAGAAGGAGGCTCATAAATGACCAATTCCTAAGAAATATACTACGTAATAGTATGTCCATTTAGCAAGCAAGATGCAAGTAGTTGATGGGGAATTGATATGTTAATGCAAGAGATGGCGTATTGGGTGGATTTTTCCCTTGTGGTTCAACAAACAAGCTTAGGGGTTCTGGAGAAAGTGAGACTTGGTTTCTCTAGGAGTTGGTTGGAAGGAACGACTATTTCAATTATGTATTCCCTACAGTGGTGTCTGCTTCCCTATTCTACTTCTTATCTGTCTAAAACTAGTTACAGTGGAATATCAATTTAACTATTAATCATATTCATTTCTATTTACAGTAATACTACTATGCATTTGTTTTAAATATCTTTCCTACTATGCATCCGTTTAAAATATCTTTTCTACTATACATCTGATCCAAATCACTTTCTTGTTTGATGTATCCATGTAAAGTAAGCTGATAGTCATTCATAAGTTAGTCATTCGTTGGTTCAAGAGTCGTAAAATAATTTAATGAATAATTAAAAAACTGAGTAGGGTTGGATGAACTTAGCAGGTTAAAGGAAGTTGAAAGGCCATTGAAACACTAGTCTGAATTTGATTCACTATAAACCAGTATGGTCGAGATTGTTCGACAGCCATCAACACTGATTAATACCTCCAACACACCTTGAAAGAAAATAATAAGGACGCCATTAACGACTGAGTAGGAGTTTTAACGGGTCAAACTACACAACACAACCATAGAAGGTAGAGCTTCATTCCAAAGCCTTGCAGACCAAAACAACAATGAAAATGAAACATTCAAACATGCCAAAGACCACATTAAACCATTGCAGTAAAAATTGCTAGCGTGTAAGACAAGTAGAGGGCCGACATTAAATCTCAGACATGCTATTAAATTCCTGGTTGCACTGTCAACTCGCAACTCGGACAAATCTTTATTACAAAAGTCAAACCAAATCATAAACCTTGTACCTCCCATTGTATCACATGGATAAACCTTATTATATAAGATATCGAAGGTCGTAAAGCCAAGAATGAACCTCAACTATGGTATGAACACCATAGTTCCCCACTTGTTTAATATTTAAATCAAACACGCAAACTTTATACCTTGCGCAAGGACCATGGTGTGTACCGTAGATCAAACCTAATAATATTTCATACAAATTAATGGGATAAGGACTATGGTGTTTAAACCATAGTCCCCAAAGTCACATTCCTCATAAAAACAGGTTGCAAGCATCATAGAGTTAGGGTGCGACAACTAGGGAAGAGGCTGGCCTTAGGACTAGGTAACCCTTAGCAAAACATGTAGTAAGATAATGATAAAAATCATTAAGAACATCACTTGCATGTGTGGTACTAAGGCCATCTTTAATCTTATGCAATCACCGCATAAATTTTAACCCATCAAATACAATAAGGAAAACAATATAAGTCACTATACAAACAAACAACAAAGTATTCATGCAGCGGTCATTATTACATGCTATATTATTCAGTTGGTAAAATAGTACATAGATATTTATATATTGATTTTTTTTTTTGTGTAGGGAAATTATAGGTGTTTGAGAATAACTATGTCTTCAACCCATTAATCCCCATGGAACCCATGTTTGCACTTCACTCTACTTCACAAGAAACTACTTGTTACGAATCTATACTTTAGTACAATTAAACTTTTGTACACGAAATGAATTATCTTCTACTAAGTTTTGATTAAGTCTAGGTATAAAACAATTTTCTTCACTTTTCAATTTGTTCAACATATCACATAATACATCCTTATAACTCCATTCATATACATACATGTACATGTAATAGTTCATTCTGTCATAGTATGATGCATTCATATACATATGCGATCGTATA
>LPNX010754019.1:2936-185787 GCA_001517045.1 Pseudotsuga menziesii
ACGTATGCAGACCACACTTGGGGACGAATTTACAGTATCCCGACCGGTGTGTATATAGCCACAATGCAGAACCCGCAAATTAGCCCTTGAGAAAAGGACGGAGCCACACCATTCTCAAATTCGTAGAGGAGAAACTACGTGGTTAAAACCAGGAAATACTGTGCACGAGAGACTAATGAACGGGCAATGGTTCGGGCGTGAAAATGAACAGCCCTAGAGAGGACATGGAAATGGATGTGCGTGAGCCTTCAGCACAGTCGTGGAGAGTGAAATCCCTGCATGTGGATGAGCAACGTGAGGAAGGAACAGACTATGGAGGTGAACAGCAAAATCGTGTGGTCCCGAATTGGAGAGTGTGTGAAGGTTTTTCCTGTCATAGTGAAGTCAACGGTGGGTTGAGTGTGCATGTGGGTGAGGACTGACAGTCCTGCCACCCCACTCCCAAAGATCATAACTGCCTCAACCACTAGCAGCCAATTTTAATGAAATTGGTTGGAATAAAACAAGGGAAGAAGACACATGGTTATTTTCCCTTATTGGCCAAGGTTTGACATTTTCCCCCACCCCTATCCTTGTGAAAATCATGCCCCTTTCTCATTTTAGTTGCCGCGATCGTAGTTGGTTGGGTTCATTTTTAATTATAGATGCATATTTACATGATGACCGTCATAATATATGCCGCATGCCCCGATATACCATCGGTGACAATTCAAATCCAAAACATAACATAACCAATCAATGGTGGGGCCTTGGCCTTTATCTCCACACCCTGATCATTTACAATTTATACATCATATACATCTAATGTAACGGGGTCAAAACCGGGACATTACAAAAACATTGCCTCTTTGTAATGATTTGAAACTCTCGATGGATCATGGTTTCTATAATTATATTTTTCTACCAAATTTTCTTATAATCTAGCTGATTTATTAGGTTCAATGTGCAAAAATTTTGGCTTGCCGAGCAGATGAGATTTTCAACACAATTATGGTTGGTGGAGGTACCTTAGATATAAGAATCTGTGCTTTATAACTTTTTTCATTTGTGCTTTCTCTAGTTATCTTAAGTCCTCTTTGTTAACTCATAACTCTCAATCTATGTTTTACTTTTACGTCCCAACCAAAAAAGTAGATGAATTCCCTCAGTTATTTACTAGAGCTCTGTAAGTCTGAACATGTGACTTTTGAAATCAACATAAACTGAACCGTTCATTTTTTATCTACAGAGGAGATTCATGAAAAACCCCATAAAAGCATATTTTTGAAAGCCTATGAGCTTGTAGGATGCACGCCTGAACAGTCTGTCATGGTGGGAGATAACCTTAAAACAGACATTCAAGTCTTGTATTTCAAGCTTTTCCTTCTATAGAACAAAGACAAACAAATGTATCTAGCATAAATTTTTAGATAAATGAGATCCATTGTTTTGATCCTTCATATGGTAGGCTTGAGGTTGATAGTTGTCTTGATCCTTTATTTTCTATTAATTTATGTTCTCTGGATAATGCTTTTTAATATGCATCTCTAGATGTATCGTGATGGGAATATGTCCTAATCTTTTGCCTTAAATTTGGTTTTATGTTTCACTACAAATAGCTATGTTTTCATATTTCAGGGAGGTAAAAATCCAGGTTCTATGGCAACTGTATGGGTCAACATTCATGGTCTAAATGATCCCCCTCTTAGAGCATAAAAACCCACTTACACTATTAGGAACATTTGTGAGCTTCCCAAGGTTCTACCCCTTTATTAACAAGACAGGTTTTTCCATCAGATTATATGTTTGTATTCATTTTTTTGTCGCTGATTATCTATCCATTATTGAACTGAACTGAAAATTTGGCCCTATTTGCAGTAGCAGAGCAACTTTCTTGCTATTTTGTTAAATCTTATACTTCTCAATTGAAATTCTTTGACAACATCTACAAAAGGACCTTTGGAAAGGAAATAAAATCAGATCGCAAGTATGCAATTGAAACAACTTAGAACTACTATCAATATTTATGTTTGGTTGTTTTCTATCTGTTGTATGACATTTTGGAATGTCAAATCAGCATCTATGTTGTATTTTGCCCAAATGTTGTTGTATGAAGAGAAATTTGGGCGTATGTTGATGATTGTCCACTATGTTCTGGTTGCATAGGAGTTCTAGGTATAGTTATGTTATGTTTTAGATCTATTATGCACAAAATGTAACAATGAGTTCATATATTAGAAAGTTAAAAGAGGTGATGTCTCTAGCCAAAAGTAAAGTAGAATGAAGCCAACTCTCTTTTTAGTAATGCAAACCACTGTTAACCAACTAAAAGAAGAACATTATACTCTCACCATTTTGTTGTTAATGACAAACAACATAATATAGCAACTACATCTTTCAGACTACAATTGATTACAAAGTTTGCTAAGGAACATGACACTTAGGAGTTGTGGTGAATGATATGTAACATTGCAGTAATAATAGATTATTAGATACCATGTTAAGTAAAATATGAGTGTCATTTTAGTTTTTAAGTTTTAATCTCTCCGAGGCAAGTAAGGTAAATTAATTTCCCCTTTCCTTGGTAATCTTGTGTTTATGGTATCGTGTCCATGGTCAGTTAAATGAAATTTATTCTATAGATAGGATACTTTTTGTCTTGTGCTCTCATGCATTTATTTACTATGGCTATACAATAGCTTTGAGTTTCACGGGCTGCTGTTTTGAAGATTCTTACAGAATTTCCCATAGAGATCAGCATAGGTAAGTTTATCATTCAGTTCCTAGGTGTCTAGTATGAAATTTGAAGAAGATAATGGTGGTGATTCCACATTAAATATAAAATATTAAGCAGATCACACTCTAGAGTTAAAAAATTTCAGTAAAGTATCAATCTTCCATTTTTCCTGGTCGAGACTATCAATCTTTTTGAATTATTGCATAATTTGTTATATAGAAGAATTATAGGCCACCTAAAATGCAGGGATGTCTGTAAAGCATTTTGTTATGGAAAAACCTGACTCAGCCTGTTTGTTTCTCAACTCCTTGGGGGTTCTATGCTTCAAGTAGGTATCCTTGTTTTGTATTTCATTTGAAATTTTTGTGAGTTTATTGACAAAGCTTCTAATAAATTCATTTACAATTTTAGCGATGAAAAAAATGTGTTAGGCATTTGCAGTGGCATTCCAAAGAATCAAGAATACTTTTTCATGGATAAGAATCCATGGGGTTTGAATTAAAATCAATTTGAATAATTTGAGAATTCGAAAACAAAAATGGGAAAAAGAGTAGATAGGATAGGATAGATTAAAAATAAGGCCTGATGCTTTAGAGCACAAAATTCAACATGTACTAGCTGCAAATCCAATGGTGGGCAGATTCCCCACCTTGTTGGATAAAGTGCCCACCTTAGGATGTGCATCCCATGCAGGTTGAGTAATTTCCTCTCTGATGCTGCTAGCGACATATCTTAATTTTTGCAATGACAAATCAAGCAATAGAAAGGTTGGGTTTCTACATTCAATCCTATAAAATTGTTCAACTAGAAGCTAGTTGTTAGTATGTTCCAATAACATTGCCAAGATGCAAAGATAATGAGTCATAATTGTCTAATTTAATAATAGGAAAGTCAGTATTTGAAAGTTGTTGAAATATGAATTGATATTAAAAGATTGCATTTTGTTTAAGGTGGAAATTATTATTACTTGGCGCTGCATGATGCATTTTCAAAAGCAGTAGCTGTGATGTCATCAATCAGTGTGTAGAATAATAGATCCTACTATAACAACCGAATAGTAGTCAACCCAATTTCAACTCCAACCAGTCTAGAGTGTACAAGGACAAAAATTGCAACATGATTTTCTATGTCTATAAAACATTGCCAAGGATGAAACGTGCAACTTGATGTTTTAAGTCTATAAAACATTTCCAAGGACGAAACTTGCAACATGCACCCAATGTTTTAAGTCCAATGTTTTAATTTTATATCTTAACTTTATTGGAAAAGAATGAATATTATACTTTTTTGGATGCATTTTCCACCATTTCCTAATTTTTTTCCAAGTCAACAAGTTGGGATCCTAGCCAGATAAGGACATGAATGGATATGCCAGATAGGGAAAATTGTACATAGCTTTTAGGAATTGATTTATCATAAATACTAGTTACTAGTAAGTTGTAATAGTAATAATTATGTAGTTTGTAGATTGCTATCTATCATAAATTTGTTTGAATATCATCATTGTCAAGCAATAACAACTTCTTAAAGGGCGCTATCTCAATGGTAGAGCGCCTGCCTAATTATAGGCAGGAGGTTGGTGGTTCAATTCCTTTGTGCCCTATCATAAATTTGTGACTACAAAAAATACTAAATTTGCATACATACGACTATTAGTAACTAATTTTCATTTCTTAGTCGTATTTAGCTTAGTCATTAATATGTTATCATCTAGTAGATTATTTAGTTGCATATTTGGTCATTAATTGTTGCAATTAGTGACTAAATTAGTGAGTAAATCAATGACTAAATCCGTGACTAAATCATTGACTATAGTTGACTATTAATCACTAAATCATTGAATATTAATGACTAAATCATTTACTAATAAGTCAAACTTTTAATGACTAAGTGAAATACGACTAGCTATAAGATAGCGGAAATTAGCTACTATTAGTCGTCGACTCAAAAATAGTCATTTATAGCCTGATTTTAGTCATTTTTTTAGTCATTAATTTCTCATTTTGTACTAGTGCTAAAATTTCAAGTATCTTGGACAAATTCAAAGAAAATGGCTGAAATTCTAAGTTTCATAAAAAAACAGTATGTAAATTTTCAAAACTAGGCTTAGGAAAATGCACGCCACAGTCCGTAATATTGTCATAAGTTGAAAATAATACCATGGGGTTGAAGATAGATATATTTTTGACAAAAGCCTCTTTCAGCTTTTTAAAATTATGTTTTATTTGTCCAGAGCTAAATTGACAAAATGACAACTTTTGTGTTTTCAACACAGTTTTACCCAGATCATAGAAATGCCCACCCAGCCCTAAGTATTCGGTATTTTTGAGTGACTTTAGTTGGAAATGGTATGTTTTACTATTTTCCACATTATTATACATTTATTTTTTCAATTTGAGTTCAGAAAGTGCCTGTTGTGCAAAAACACTACATGGATGTCTTGTATTTATGAAATATCCACTTGTAAGCATCGGAATTGAGCCCAAAGGTTGCGAAAGGCCCACTCCTGGGTAATAGAAGAACCACTTTAGAAGAGAAAACTGGCCTTCTGCTCTTCCAAGAGGGATCTCTCACCAAATGTTAACTATGCCAGATATATACAAGCGAAACTAGAAATTGTTTGTCAAATTGGTTAAAACAAAACACAGAACCATTAGGCGGTGAAGTAGAGATATATAACAGAAATAAGCAAAACTTATGCAAGCAATTTCAACACAGGGGAAAGATAGCCACTCGATCACATTCGATTTATAATTGCCTAGTGGAAAAGAGGAACATGAACAGACCATCAACACGGAGCATTGAAAATTTAATTATGTATTAACTTTAGAAGAAAACTTTGGTGAATATCTAAAAAAACAAACGGAGTATAGCAAGTATGAATTCTGAACTGTTATACACTAAGTTTCAGATATGAAAGAAAACAAAATGGGCAAGGAAAACTGGAATAACATTCACATAAGAAAAGAAGCAACAGACTGTAAGTGCGAACGACACATGAATCCCTATATGAAAACATCGACCTCGGCTCTGCAATTATATTAAAATTCTCTTGAAAAACACACACATCAAAAATTACATTCATTTCAACCTTTTCTCCTTCTTTAGGAGGTATATTTATAGTATTAGGACTTCCTAGACCGACCTCTCGGAATCAAAAATTGTTACAATGGAAGGACATCCTCTAACCAACTCTTAGGTGGCACATTGACAGCAGTTTGCATAAAAATGTCTTAGCAATGAAATGTGGAATGCAAGAGGGAATAAGCACGAGAGTTCCTTATATTTCCATCTGGCAGGTGCTAACTGTACAAAGTCCTGAGAGAGGCTACAGTTGGGATGGGCGTAAAACATAGAGCAAAACTTACCGTGCATTATCATTGCCACACCTACTGATGCACTTTGAATTTGGTTGACCTGTATTGCTGAACGACTTTACATAAAAAAGGATCGGGAAGGGGTGTGACGACCATGTTGTACGCTAGTGATTTGAGCTTCATCGTTTTCAGGTATGAAGTCTCGAGGGGCCTTGGTACATGAGGCTTTAATATCAAACAGCAATTCAAAATCCCTGGTCAATTTATCAAAAATGACCTTCCCTGACATCGATTGTTCCATATCTCCAAATTTTCTATTGTGTAATCGACAATGCATCAGACACTCTTGATACTCCTTCAAGGAAAATAAAGGGCCTTTTTCTTCCCAGAAAAAGGGAGTCCTCTATGTACCAGTGGTCTAAATATCTTCATGACTTCCAGGACTTTGTGCTCAATAAATTTTATTTTGTCCTGTATAGTCTCCAACATCCTGTGCTTAGAAACTACTTTTCTAGCTCCGAAGACAACTGCGACCCTGTTTTGGATACCGTATCGGTTGGTAGAATCATCTGAAAAGGAGCCTAGGAAATTAATGGCATTCTCCGTTGTCGCCAAGGGCCTTCTCTGTACTTCTCCTAATACTACTTGGACCTTTTTCTTAGCTTCTGTCAAAGTGTTTTCCTGGTCTTCGATGAAATCTAGATAAGGCCGAAACTTGTCAGCTTCTATAATGATTTGATCCCAGATCAAATTCCTAGCTCCTTGCAAAGCAATCTTGTCAACCACCAGTTGGCTCAACTTGGCATTTTGTTGAATCAGCTCTTGGCACTTATCTTCTATTTTTCTCTTCCTTGTTCCTCTTTGACCCTTTCTTTTTCCAGCTCCTCGATCTGTTGCTTCAATTTAATGAGATCGATATCCTTTAGGCCTATCTGGGACATTGCTTTGGAGAGGGACCTGGTATCTATCTCTCCAGCTATACCTATGGACTGAATTGTACTCTCCGTACTTCTACCTTGAAGCTCCTTTTCTGTCGTCTCTAACTTGGCTTTTAATTCTGCCATTAGAGGAAATTTCAACTCAAAATGGGCCTTTTAACTTTTATTCAAATTCCATGTCATCATGTGTTATCCAATGAAATTGCTTTAAATTTGAAATACCGTATAGGTCTTAAACACTTTTTTAATATAAATTTGGGGAAAGGTATCATAAAAAAAACTTCTTTTTTTGTTTGTATTTTTGACATATCTCCCTGTGTTTTTACTCAAATTTCGATCGGGAGAGCTCGTTGGATGTGGAATTAAATTATGCATCCAACGAGTACCCACTCAGCATACTTTTGATGGACCCCGCTACCCCAAAAACAAGAAATACCTGAAAAAAATGGAATGATGATGTCATCATTCCATTTTTTCAGGTATTTCTTGTTTTTGGGGTAGCGGGGTCCGTCAAAATTATGCCGAGTGGGTACTCATTGGATGTGGAATTTAATTCCGTATCCAACGAGCTCTCTCGATCGAAATTTGAGTAAAAACACAGGGAGATATGTCAAAAATACAAACAAAAAAGTAGTTTTTTTCTTTTCTTCCTCCAAAATTAATAAATATTATTTTATTATTTTAACTATTATTTTATTAGTTCATTTCAGGAGGCCCATTTTGAGTTGAAATTTCCTCTAATGTTCACTCTTCTTCAAAACCTAGAAGTCTGCTTCCCACTGCTTCTCCTTTTCTCCAAGCTTCAGTAGCTTGGCTTTGTAGTCAGTAAACTCAGCGTTCAATTTCTCTTTTTCTTTTTCAAATTCATCCAATTCTTCCGCTTGAGCAAGCTCAGTGGCAGGGATTTTTAACTTCTTCTTTAGGGTCTAGATCTCCTTCTCTTTGTCATTGAGCAGTTTCTGGGCCAAACTCCCTTTATGTGCCAGTCCTTCCATTTGCATTGCTTTATTCTGTAGACTGCTAATTTAGGTCTTGAGTGCTTTATTCTCCACTCTCACTTTCCTTAAAAGGTTTAAAGTTTTTTCCTTACTTTCCTCCAGCTTGGAGACTTGTATGGTATCTTTGAGAAATCTGGTATTCAATATATCTCTAGTCTCTTTGTTGAGGTGAATTATGTCTGGAGTGGGAACCTTTGAGAGGTTCACACTAACCTCTGACACCTTATTCCCCATTGCCAAGGCTAGGCTGAGGGTGTCAGTGGCATGATCTCTTACAGTTTTCAGTGCCGCATTAGGGTAAGGAAACCACAATGCCTCACTATATAGTTTTGCTGTCTCCTGGAAAGTCTTGTCAACCCTCTCTCGGTAGGACCCTAGACAGTCCTCTCTGGATGCATACTTGCTTGGAGTTTTCCCGTCAAATATATACTCTTGTACTTGCAATGCAGTTGTCTCGGTCATTTCTTGTTTATGTTCTTCCACTAAATTCTTCTTCTTCACACGTCCTTTTGCCTGACCCCCTTTAACCAACGTCAGTTGCTGTCCCTATCCTATTTTCTTCTTGTTGGGCATGTTGTCCGTGTCCATTTCTTCAGTTTCCATGTGCTTGGGAGCCCCTATTTTTATTGAACTCTTTGAATAGCTGACCAGTGATGAGACTTGGCCTGGCTATTGCAACTACTTGAGCCAATTCTCTTTTGGAAGAAGTTTCCCCTGGTATCTGTGAGCCAGTGTCTTACTCTATGATGGTTTCCATTGGGACAGGATTAGGGAAATCGTCCCAGTTTGCTACTTCTCTAAGTCCATATATTTCAGTATGTTCAAAAGGCCTGCATTGGTGAGCTTTTATCCTTTTGGAAATTATCTGGTGGGGGTCATAATTTACCACTTGTCCCAGGGAAAACTCCATGCCTCTAAGCAAAGTGGTAACAAGGGGAAAAGCATCCCTATTTCTGACTGTGTATGGTCCTACTTCCCATGGGAAAATCAAATTTGGACTTTTCTTGAAGTTCAAGAAGGGCTCTTCTTCAACAATGAGCTTTTGCCGGATCAAATCCAGGGAAAAAACCTTGGCAGTTAGGAAAGCGGGCAGAATGTAGGCTGGATGTGTAAATAGATACAACCTTATGGTCGTTCCAAATTCTGTGAGGAACCAGTCCCCTATATTCCCTCTGTTTGATAGTTGTAGCATTTGCCTCATCTCAGGAAACACCCTAGGCAACCTTTCTTGGAAGACTGGATCATATATTTCGGCCATCAATTGATTCATGAATTTACAATAATCAATGGCCATATCAGCAGTGGTTTCCAGCTCCGATACTTGCAGGTCTTCCTCATTATAAGCTATAAACATTCTTAGCAAAAAGGACTGGAATCTGAACATTCTAGTGACGTGGAAATTTGCTAACTAAGAACGGATGTTCCCTGCCAGGAACTCATCAAATTTAAGGCAGCATGATTGACCAAATTGTCCAGGAAATTCAGTTTCGGCCAGACATGTACTTAGGATGAACAAAATACTCAATAATGACTCAGTGACATAAGCATCGGTATCTAGACCTAGGAATTAACTGGCCAGGGATATACACCACTGGGTTTCTTCATTGAATTGGTTGAGGTCAATGGGGTAAGACAAGTCGATGGGTTCACTATCAGGTTTAAAACATGCCTTCAGGAAGGCTTCCCTACTTTCGACTGTAGACTCCCTAAAACAACCTATAATACTCTATTCTTGGTAGTCTTGGGATATATGGATGAATTTGTCAAGGATATCTAGGGTTTTGTAGATGACGGAGGCTTGGACTGAGAAAAGGATTTTAGACTTTGATTAATTCATGATGACACCTTCGGCGGTAGAGAAATTGTCTGCACACCATAATTTGACAAATTTAGGGCAATGGGGGTTTTTTCCAACAGAAAAGAAATGAAAGAAATATTTAAAAACACCGTAGATATCTCCACCTCGGTTCTTAAGATCTTCCAATTTGTCCCTAGCGGTTTCAATGGCCTCTCCTACCAGGATGGTATCAAAAATCTCATCATTCTTGTCCACCAGACTTTTTTCTTCCCTTCAACATGTGGTCTCAAGTTCGACATCGTCTCTCACCCCTACCACTTCTATTCTGTCCATCTTGTAAAAATCACTGAGAGGGTATCAAGGGCCTACCTTGTTCTACAGCATGATCTCTTGGCTGGTCCATGTTGGCACTCTGGATGTGGTTGGATATTCGAAGGCTTTGAGGTTTTAGAAAAGACAAATCTTTGCAACTTTGGGTGGACCTCTTTATAGATTTTCACACAACATAACCTTTGCGCATTTCCCAGGCGGTTTGCACCGTAGATTTTACTCTTCGTGATCTAAACCGCAAATATGTGGGGCTCTTTATGCCACACTTTTTCTTACTTCATGCATGTGTATCTCAACCATCGATTGAGACCGAATTCCTTCACAACCATTGATTCGAGCGGACCCCACCATTCTTCACGAAGCGAGGTTCTATTCCCCCCTGTGTTACTTTAGATTGTGAAATGAACTATAACTGTTGATCTCCCTCCATTCTCATATGCACCGTCGATCAAAACAGCCTGTACCACTTTTCGTAATCCAGAATTGCTGCTTTCGTCCTTACTAATTTGGGATGCGAAATCGCTTTCAACCACATATCTTCTTGGGTCCCATTCTCGACCGTCAGATGCATCTGTCTTTTAAACTACTTCGCAATATGAAAAAATGGTTTTGGTTGGGCATGTTCGCCACGTGAAATGGTTTGATGCCATTGATATTCCATCTTATCAACCTCAGCCTTCGATCATGATCTACCTTTAGTGCCTTCAACACGCCCAACATTTTCTTTTTAGCCCTGCTTCTCCGATCCACAGACCATTTTGTTGTTTTCGACATTCATCACCAAAGCTTATTTCAAGGGTTGGGTGCTATCTTGTGTGTGCTTTCATCCCCTTCTGTGAATACTACGCTACCGTCCCAACACTTATCAACGAGGCTGAAGTATGTGAGTATCTCTTATGACCAAAATTTAACAGAGTGTTAACACCACCGATTGATGTATTTGTAACTTCAAAATGCATTCACTTGTATATATTATGTATTGTACCCCGATGTTTCTATCGGGAAGTATATGTAATGTAATGACTCATGTCATTCCCTGATGTTCCTATTGGGAGATTCAATAATGTAAAAAAGTCATGTAAAGTCATAGAGTGTAACCCTTGTGGGGCCCTTGAGTTATTAGAATCTCCTAGAGAAGTCGGCCCTAGTGAGTTATTGTCAAGTCAGGAATTAGTATAAATAGAGAGGGAGCCTCTCTATTTAACACACATTCACTCACACTCAGTTGTAGCACATAAATGAGAGAGAAATAAGAAGCTGGGACAAGAGAGAGAGAGAGACTATTGCTGTCGGGAGATCATCTTATTGTCTTTTGGTTTTACTTTTGGTGTTGATTCTATCTCTGAGGAAGTTGTGGGGTTTTCTCTTTTATGGTTTCCCCAAGGAAAATCTTTGTGTTCATTGTCTCTTGTGTTTGATTGTTGTGCTTGTTATTCTCTCAGATAAGATCATAAGATCATATAGCTTAAATGTTAAAAATCTAACATGGTATCGGAGCTAACCTGAGAATAAGACACTATGCAGCTGTTGAAGCTAGCGATTCCTAATTTTTGGATCTCTCTCCATATATTTTCATCAAAAGGAGGGTAGGCTGACTCTCCTCCCTAGGTCGCATTTTTCTATCGAAGTAGAATCTGATTTTGAGCATTTTCAGTTTTTTACTCGACACTGCTGCGAGAAATTAGGGATTTCCATGGAAGTGGAATTTTTGAGTGAGCCTAGGCCTGGATTGATCTCCTCCCCAAAATTGAATTTTAGATATCAAGATCAAAGTTTTTGGTTGGGTAGAACTCTGGAAAAGTCAAACCCTAATCTGCTCCTGAACCAAAAAACCAACTCTACAGAAATTCAACTCCACATCCAGTTCTGACATAATAACCTGGTAAGATCTAAATATTTTTCATTTCCATTTGAGGTTCTCTATTAAGATGTCTCATCATACCAAGCTTGATGAAAAGCTTGAGGGAGATGATAACTTCCAAGCTTGGAAGTATAGGATCTCCCTGTTCCTGGAATAAAATGAGTTGGAACCTTACATCAATAAAAAGGTTCCAGCTCCAGAGGGAGATGAGGCTAAGGACTTAGACAAGAATAAATTGGTCATGGCTAAGAGGATTATTTCTAATTCAATCAAGGATCACCTCATACCATAGGTGTCCTCTCTAAAGACACCTAAAGAGATGTTTGATGCCCTGACCAAGTTGTTTGAAGGGAAGAACATAAACCGGAAGATGACTCTAAGAAACCAATTGAAGAATGTAAAGATCCAGAATGCGGAGACCATCCAGTCTTACTTTACAAGGGTCTCTCAGATCAAGGAACAGCTTGAAGCGATCGATGAAGAAGTAGAGAATGCATAAATTGTGATTACCACCTTGAATGGTCTCCTTAGGGCATGGGACTCTTTCATTCAAGGGATATATGCAAGAAAGAAGCTAGTCAAGTTTAGCAAACTGTGTGAAGAATTTTCACAAGAATAAGCTCAAATAGTAGCTCAAGAAGAAAAGATGGGAAATGAATATCAATCTCTCATAGTACAATCCAAGAAGAGAAAAACATACCATCACCAAGGTAAGCACTCTCATCCTATAAGATATAACAAGAATCTACCTAAATCCAGATGCTTTACATGTGATGAAAGAGGACACTATGATAGAGATTGTCCTAGGAACAAAAATGGCTCTCACAAGAAGAAGGGAAACAAGAAAATACATCATGCTCATGTTGCAAAAGATTATGAGCCTTCCAAGAATAAAATCAAACAAGACAGTGGTGATTCTGCAAGTGATGAAGAATATGTTTTGATTTCCGCTCTCACGGGAAACATCACACATGGAAGAAATGACTAGCTTATAGACAGTGGGGATTCCAAACACATGACAGGATTCAAAGAATCATTTGTGAAACTATCAGAACATGAATCACCCCACAAGGTGAAACTTGGGGATGACTACCAGTATCCAATAAAATATAGTGGAGAATCCTCCTACAAATTAGACTCTGGAAAGTCTATGAAAATGAAGGATTTCCTATTTGTACCAGGACTAAAGAAGAACCTTCTCTCCATCTCTGCATTGGATGCAAAAGGCATGAGGGTTGCATTTATAGATGACCAAGTCCTCATGTGTCCAAAAGGAAAGAATATTGATGATCAGTAGTAATTGGAAAACAAGAGGGAGGACTATACAAATTGAAGGGACAACCAGAACAAGATTTGGTTCATGACTTAGTAGAACCAAATGAAATGTGGCATAGAAGGCTTGCACATGTGCACTACAAGGAACTACCACTTGCAAGCAAAGTTGTTGAAGGTCTTCTAGAAATGCAGGAAAAACATGAAGGTGTATGTAAAGGATGTGTGAAAGGAAAGAACACAAAGAAGAAATTTCCAAGTAGCGAGAGCAAGGCAAAAGGAATCTTGGAAATCATCCACTCCGTTGTATGCGGTCCAATGTCATCCAGTTATCTAAGTGGGTATGCATATTATGTTTCTTTCATTGATGATTTTTCTAGGATCACATGGATATAATTCATGAAGAACAAGGATGAAGTATTCATCAAATTCAAATAATTCAAGGCCTTGATCGAGGACCACACAAAGAAGAAGATCAAGATCTTTCAATCAGATAATGGCGGAGAATTCACCTCAAATGAATTCAAAGAATTATGTAGAGATCCAGGGATTAAGAGGGAGTTGACCACTCCATATAATCCACTACAAAATGGGATTGCAGAAAGAAAGAACAGAACAATCATGGAATCAGCAAGAGCAAAGTCTCATGATCAAGACCTTCCTATGCATCTATGGGCAGAAGCTGCCAGAACAGCTGTGTATGAACAGAACCGTACTCCACATAGAGTAGTTGAGAACAAGACACCTGGAGAATTATTTTTTGACAAGAAACCAAAAGTCAATCATCTCAGAATATTTGGTTGTCAAGTGTACATACACATTCCAAAAGAAAAGAGGACAAAGTTAGATCCTTCAGGAAATAAGGGTATATTTGTGGGATACTCTGAGAGCTCGAAGGCTTACAGAATATACTTCCCAGGATTCAAGAAGATGGACATCAGCAGAGATGTAACATTTGATGAAGACTCAGCTTACATTAAGTCTAGAAAAAGACTTGTTGAAGACTCTGAAGAATCGGAAGTACCCAGAATCCGTAATACAAATATGAAAGAAGAAACTCCAGAAGAAGATCAAGAAATGGAAGAACCCCAGGAACCAGTAGATCCACCTCAAGAGAAGAATCCTCACAAGAGGAAACCTGCATGGGTGCAAGAGGCTATCCAAGGTGCAGAAAGATACGGGGCTCCAGAAGAGATACACAGAGAGAGGAAAAGAACCAGGTCCTACTCCGGTTATGTAGCCCTATTATGTGACTTCATTGATAAATAACCTTCCAAATATGAAGAAGCAGTAGAAAATAAATAATGGAAGGATGCTATGATCGAAGAGTATCGATCGATCATGAAGAATGATGTTTGAGATGTTATCCCAAAACCAGAAGGAAGGTCTGTTTTAACTTCCAAGTGGATCTACAAGATCAAGCATGTTGCAAATGGTAGCATAGAGAAATATAAAGCAAGATTCGTGGCTTGTGGCTTCTCCCAAAAAGAACGAATAGATTATGAAGAGACTTTTGCACCTATAGCCAGATATACTTCCATCAGATCGGTACTTGCTCTGGCTGTAGTAATGAAATGGAAGATACACTAGATGGATGTCAAGACTTCTTTCTTGAATGGTGTAGTATAAGAGGAAGTGTATGTGCAGCAGCCACTCGGTTTTGAGACACATGACAGGGAGAATCGTGTGTGTAAATTGAAGAAAGCCCTGTACGGTTTAAAATAGTCACCCGGGACATGCTACAGCAGAATTGACAGCTTCCCATCTAGTTTGAGCTTTACTAATAGTAAAGAAGATTCCAACCTTTACTACAAGGTTGAAGAAGGGAACCTAGTGATACTCCTACTATATGTATATGATCTATTTGTGAGAGGTGAGGATGGAATGATTACTGATACGAAGAGGAAGCTTCCTACTGAGTTCAAAATGAAGGACTTGGGTATGATGCATTAATTTCTAGGCATGGAGGTGTGGCAGAATGCAGATGGAATATCCCTGGGACAAGGGAAGTATGCAGTAGAGATCCTGAAGAGGTTCGAGATGATGGACTGCAAGGCCATGACCACACCTATGGCATCAAACTTGAAGCTATTGAGTGATGCTTCATCAGAATTGGTTGATTCTACAATGTATCATTAGATGATTGGGTCCTTGATGTACTTGACGAATACAAGACCAAATATTTTCTTTGTTGTGAACACATTGAGCCAATTCCTGACAGATCCAAGACATGTTCACTTGATTCCTGCAAAGCATATTCTGAGGTACCTAAAGGGTACAGTTGATTATGGGCTCAATTATGAGGTGAATCAGAATATTAACCTAGAAAGTTTATGTGGATTCCAATTGGGCAGGCAATGCCATTGATAGGAAGAGCAATTCAAGGTGTTGCTTCAGTATTGTATCAAGTATGATCTCATGGTTTAGCAGGAAGCAATCCTATGTGGCACTGAGTACAGCCGAAGCTGAGTATGTTGCAACTTGTTCGGCTAGCTGTGAGGCAGTGTGGCTTAGGAAGCTACTATCTGATTTGGTTGATCTCCAGTTGGATGCTACTTGCATATATTGTGACAATCAGAGTTTTGTGAAGTTGTCATAGAACCCAGTGTTCCATGACAAGTCGAAGCATATCGAGATCAAATATCACTATATCATGGATATGGTGCAGAGAGGAGTAGTGAAGCTCCAATATGTTGCGATGAACGAGCAGATAGCTGATGTGTTAACCAAACCATCAGCTAGAGTGAAGTTTCAGTACTTCAGGGAGAAGCTTGGTTTTCTCTAGATTGAGGTTCCCTCCAAAGGGAAGTGATGCATCTGTGAGCCTTTCTAACATGGTTGATGTATTCATCCCATGGTCAGATGTAAGTGCAGATCCATTCTGATGTGACTGCAGGATGTGTTCATCCCACATGATCAAATATAAGTGCAGAGCCATTCTAATGTGACAGCGAGATGTGTTCATCTCACATGATCAGATATAAGTGCAGAGCCTTTCTTACATGGTTGATGTGTTCATCCTATGGTAAGATATAAGTGTTGAGCCCTTCTGACATCGTTGATGTGTTCATCCCATGGTCAGATATAAGTGCTAAGCCCTTTTGACATGGTTGATGTGTTCATCCCGTGGTCAGATATAAGTGTTGAGCCTTTCTTACATGGTTGATGTGTTCATCCCATGGTAAGATATAAGTGCTGAGCCTTTCTGACATGGTCGGTGTGTTCATCCCATGGTCAAATGTGAGTGTTGGTCCTTTTTGACATGGTTGATGTGTTCATCCCATGGTCATATGTGAGTGTTGGGTGTGCCTTTTTGACATGGTGGTGGATGTGTTCCTCCCATGGTCAGATGTAAGTGTTGGGTGGGCCTTTCTGACTAGGTCAAATATAAGTGTTGAAGAACATGAAGACCTAACTGGAGGCTAGGCCTACAACCAGCATGAAAAAGTGTTGGCTTTGTAGAAATTCCTGTGATGAGTAGAATTGAGATAACACCAGTGATGATGACCCAGTGATGATCCAGCAATGATGATCCAGATCCAGTGATGATTCAGATCCAGTGATGATCTAGATCCAGTAATGATCCATACTTGAAGATGAATATGACTTGATGATGATCCAGATGATATAGAGAAGAATACTTGTGCTGATAAATTGTGTCGAGAGAATACATTCCTATTTAAGAGGGATTGTTGATGTATTTGTAACTTCGGAATGTATTCACTTGTATATATTATGTATTGTACCCCGATGTTTTTATTGGGAAGTATCTGTAATGCAATTGAGTCATGTAATGCCCCAATGTTCCTATCAAGAGATTCAATAATGTAAACAATTCATGTAAAGTCATAGAGTGTAACCCTCCATATTGATCAAGGGTTAAATTCCCCGCAGTTGTGGGGCCCTAGGGTTATTAGAATCTCCTATAGAAGTCGGCCCTAGTGAGTTATTGTCAATTTGGGAATTAGTATAAATAGAGAGGGAGCCTCTCTATTTAACACACATTCACTCAAACTCAGTTGTAGCGCATAACTGAGAGAGAAAGAGGAAGCTGGGACAAGAGAGAGAGAGAGACTACTACTGTTGGGAGATCATCTTACTGTCTTTGGGTCTTAATTTTGGTGTTGATTTTATCTTTGAGGAAGTTGCAGGGTTTTCTCCTTTATGGTTTACCCAAGGAAAATATTTGTGTTCATTGTCTCTTGTGTTTGATTGTTGTGCTTGTTATTCTCTCAGATAATATCCTAAGATCATATAGCTTAAATGTTAAAAATCTAACACCACCTATATTAATAAAAATGCAAGCCCAACCCTCCTAATAAATGTTTATAGTAAATGGTTTTGGAAATTGGATGGATATATATATTGAGAAGACTATCCTTGTGTTAATTTTATATAACCTAACCTCGTATGCTCACGATCGACCTATGAAAGGTGCAATTTTAACATTTTTTTACTTTTATGGACACTTGGTGTAAAATGCAAGCCATAAGCATAAAAATACAAGCTAGGAATGCATAGCCATTAAATTGAACATGAATGACTAAAATTGCAGGTATCTTGGACAAATTCAAAATTAATGACTGAAATTCTAAGTTGTTACATAAAAAATAGTGTGTAAATATTAAAAAATGGGCTTAGGAAAATGCATGCCACAATCTGTACAATTGTCATCAATTGAAAATAACAATATGGGGTTGAAGATAGATATATTTTTGACAAAAAACTCTTTCAGTTTTTTAAAATTATGTTTCATTTGTCCATACTTAAATTGAAAAATGACAACTTTTGTTGTTTCAACCCAATTTTACCCAGATCAGAGAAATGCCCACCCAGCCCTAAGTATTGGGTATTTTTGAGTGATTTTAGTTGAAAATGGTATGTTTTACTATTGTACACATTATTATACATTTATTTTTTCAATTGGGTTCATAAAGTGCATGTTCTGCATAAACACTACATGGTTGTCTTGTATTTATGAAATATCCACCTAGATTAATAAAAATGCAAGCCAAACCCTCCTATTAAATGTTTATAGTAAATGGTTTTGGAAATTGGATGGCTAGATATATTGAGAAGACTATCCTTGTGTTAATTTTATATAACCTAACCTCATATGCTCATAGTCGACCTATGAAAGGTGCAATTTTAACCTTTTTTTACTTTTATGGACACTCGGTGTAAAATGCAATCCATAAGCATAAAAATGCAAGATAGGAATGCATAGAAATCAAATTGAACATGAATGACTAAAATTCCAAGTATCTTGGACAAATTCAAAATTAATGACTGAAATTTTAAGTTGTTACCTAAAAAACAGTGTGTAAATATTCAAAAATGGGCTTAGGAAATTGCACGCCATGGTCCGTACAATTGTAATCAATTGAAACTACACCATGGGGCTGAAGATATATATATTTTTGACAAAATCCTCTTTCATTTTTTTAAAATTATGTTTCATTTGTCCAGATTTAAATTGACAAAATGACAACTTTTGTGTTTTCAACCCAGTTTTACCCAGATCGGCAAAACGCCCGCCCAACCCGAAGTATTGGGTATTTTTTAGTGAGTTTAGTTGGAGATGGTATGTTTTACTATTTTCCACATTAGTATACATTTATTTTTCAATTTGGATTCAGAAAGTTACTATTGTGCAAAAACACTACATGGTTGTCTTCTATTTATGAAATATCCACTTACATTAATAAAAATGCAAGTCAAACCCTCCTATTAAATGTTTATAGTAAACAGTTTTTGAAATTAGATGGCTAGATATATTGAGAAGACTATATTTGTGTTAATTTTATATAACCTAACCTCCTATGTTCACGGTCGACCTATGAAAGGTGCAATTTTAACCTTTTTTAACTGTTATGGACACTTGGTGTAAAATGCAAGCCATAAGCATAAATATGCAAGCTAGGAATGTATAGCAGTTAAATTGAACATGAATGACTAAAATTGCAAGTATCTTGGACAAATTTAAAATTAATGACTGAAATTCTAAGTTGTTACATAAAAAACAGTGTGTAAATATTCAAAAATGGGATTAGGAAAATGCATGCCACAGACCGTACAATTGTCATCATTTGAAACTAGCATCATAGGGTTGAAAATAGATATATTTTTGACAAAAACCTATTTCATTTTTTTAAAAGTATGTTTCATTTGTCCAGAGTTAAATTGAAAAAATGACAACTTTTGTGTTTTCAACCTAGTTTTACCTAAATCAGACAAATGTCCGCCCAGCCCTAAGTATTGGGTATTTTTGAGTGATTTTAGTTGGAAATGGTATTTTTTACTATTTTCCACATTATTATACATTTATTTTTTCAATTTGGGTTCAGAAAGTGCCAGTTGTGCAAAAACACTACATGGTTGTCTTGTATTTATGAAATATCCACCTACATTTGTTAGATTTTTATCATTTAAGCAATATGATCTTAGGATCTTATTTGAGAGAATAACATGCACAAAAATAATCACAAGAGACAAGAGACACAAAGAATTTTCCTCAGGGAAACCATAAAGGAGAAAACCCTGCAACTTCCTCAGAGATAGAATGAGCACCAATAGCAAAAGTAAAACCCAAAGACAGAAAGATGATCTCCAACAGTTGTTCTCTCTCTCACTTGTGTGAGCACTTCCTCTCTCACTCATGCACCCCAGTTGAGTGAGTTTGTGTTCCAAATGGAGAGTCTCACTCTCTATTTATACTAGTGTCTGACTTGACAATTACTTACCAAGGTCGACATCTCTAGGAGAGTCTAATAACCCTAGTGCCCCTCAACTGTGGGGAATTTCCCCCCCGATCAACAAGGAGGGTTTACCTCAACTCAATTGTGGGGACTATTTCCCCGAATTACAATGGAGGGTTAACCTCGTTGACTTTGCATGACTTTATTATATTAATGACTCTTTCGATAGGAACATTGGGGTACAATGAAATACAAATGATTCTCCCGATAGGAACATCAGAGTACAGTATAAGTGAATACATTTTGAAGTTAAAAATACATCAACACTCCCTCTTAATTAGGAAGTTATTCTCTTGACACAATTCATCAGCAGAAGTATTCTTCTATGGATCAAGTCTAGATCATCTCTGGATCATCATAAAAGTTGGATCATCACTAGATCATCATCAAAGCTAGATCATCACTAGATAATCATCATCACTGCTTCCGCTATCTTGATCAACTGGTGTTATCTCTCAATTCTACTCGTCATAGGAATTTCTACAGAGCCTTCCATTTTTCATGTTGGTTGTAGGCCTAACCTCCAGGTAGGTCTTCATCTTCTTTAGCACTTATGTCTGACCCAATCAGAAAGGACTGCCCAACACTTACATCTGACCATGGGAGGAACACATCCACCAACATGTCAGAAAGGCACACCCAACACTCACATTTGACCATGGGAGGAACACATCTACCACCATGTCAAAAAGTCCCAACACACACATCTGACCATGGGAGGCCCATCCTACCACCATGTTAGAAAGGCTCGTCTAGCACTTATATCTGACCATGGGAGGCCCAGCCTGCCACCATGTCAGAAAGGCCCAGCACTCACATCCAACCATGGGAGGCCCAGCCTGCCACCATGTCAGAAAGGATAAGCACTCACATTCGACCATGGGAGGCCTAGCCTACCACCATGTCAAAAAGGCTCAGCACTTATATCTAACCATGGGAGGCCCAGCCTACCACCATGTTAGAAAGGCTCTACACTTACATCTAACCCAGTCAGAAAGGATATACACTTACATCTGACCCAGTCAGAAAGGGCTCCGCACTTACATCTGACCATGGGAGGACCCGCCTACCACCATGTTAGAAGGGCTCCGCACTTACATCTCTTCCCCTTGGAAGGAACCTCGATCTGGAGAACACCAAGCTTATATCTAAACTACTCAAACTTCACTCTAGCCATTTCTAGCATAGAATCGCATCAGGGCTGATTACATCCAAGTATAACCTGTGAGCTTCTCCAGGACCAATTAGATCTAAGGAAAACCTACATGATCATTTATGTCTGATCCACCTACAAGCTTCACCAAGATTTTATGCTCAGACAACCTATCTCACTGACTATGCTAGAACTCCCTCTTTCTATAGATATCAATCTGGATCACATACTGTAGCTTCACTGCTCCTCTGTGCATCATACAAAAAATCAAGTCAGATCAATCAAATCAAATAGTATTTTTCAAAAGAAACATTGTACCTCCCAAATAGCTGAGCATGTGGCAACATATTTTTCCTCAGTTGTTCGCAGTGCCATGCAAGACTCCTTCCTGTTAAACCAAGAGATCACACCTGATCTCATACTGAAGCAACACCTCGAAGTGCTCTTCCTATCAATGGAACTGTATGCCCAATCTAAATCCACATAACCCTCCAGGTTAATCTTCTAATTTGCTTCATACTTGAGCCCATAGTCAACTGTACCCTTTAGGTACCTCAAAATATGCTTTGCAGGAATTAGGTGAACATGTCTCAATGTGTTCACAGCAAAGCAAATATCTAGTCTCATATTCATTAGGTAGATCAAGGAACAAATCATCTGATGATACATCGTAGCATCAACTGACTCTGATGAAGAATCACTCAATAGATTTAGTTTCGATGCCATAGGTGTGGCCATGGCCTTTTATTCCATCATCCTGAACCTCTTTAGGATCTCTACTGCATACTTCCCTTGTCCCAGGGATATTCCATCCACATTCTTCCACACCTCCATGCCTAGAAAGTAGTACACCATACACAATTCCTTAATCTTGAACTCAGCAGCAAGTCTCCTTCTTGCAACTTTAATGAGTTCCACTTTTCCTGTTAGGAACAAGTCATTGATATATAACAGGAGCATCACTAGTCTTCCACCTTCAACCTTGAAGCAAAGGTTGGAATTTGATTTACTCTCAGTAAATGCTAGAGCCATCAGTATTCTATCCATCATGTTGTACCATGTCGAACCTCGGGATCTTTTGTAGTCACTCCCTCTAAAGCGGAGCATCGTTCTCCCTCTACCTTCCGTACTCTATGCATTGAAACATTTTGTACCAGAGTGACAAGTAGATTCCTCTTCTACTAATATTATATGTATCCATCTAGGTTCACTGGATACCAAGATCCTCTATCTTGAACCTTTTCAAAATGTTTTCTCGCACCCATCTGTGAGCGTGTCATCCTCTATAGGATTTCATCTTCAATCTTGTAGCAAAGGTTAAGATCTTCATCACTCTAGGTGATCTTCAAGCTCCTCATGTATGTGTTATCCCATGGGTGTCTTATGAGCTCGTACAAGGCCTTCTTTCATTTGCACACATGATTCTTCCTATCATGTGTCTTAACTTCTAGTGGTTGCAAATGTCTCTTCGTAGTCTATGCCTTCTTTTTGTGAGAAGCCTCATCTTACGAATCTTGCCTTGTGTTCCACGATGTTTCCTTCTACTGCATGTTGGATCATGTAGATCCATATGGAATACATTACGGACTTCCCTTCAGGTCTCGATAGTGCATCCTAGACATAATTATTCTTGAACTAGTATTCTCCTTCCCTTTCTTTTTGGCTACTTCTTCATAGCTAGAAGGCTTTGCATCAATGATGTCACTCAACAGTATCACATAACTAGAGTGTCTCTAAGGCCTCTTTCTTTCTTTGAAAGTATCATCATATTATTTTTCATCTTGGATTCTTTCTTGAAGTGTCATTAGTTGTTCTTCGGAACAAGTCTTGCCCTTCTTTTCTTGTATGTGATTGTACGCGATATTTCCTACAAGACAAATGCACTAGTTGTATGGTTAGAAACATTTCATAAGGCATATTCGTAATGGTAAATTCTTATGCATAAATATATAATCATGCAACTATTTTAGCCAATACAACATTCATCTATATCTCACAGAAACTTTCTATATGCCTTCCATCTCTACCATGACATCATTGAGATTTTGCACTAATCCAATATGTGAGCAAAGAGGTTTCATTCTAGATAAGTAGCAATGGAGATTTGTATAGAACCATGAGCTACTTACCCATCACATACATATTAGTAGTATACTGTCATTAATGTAAACATTCTATTGTGCATAACACATCAACTGAATATAAACAAATGCATAACAAAACAATATCATGAAATGACAATTGAATACTTATCTTTATTTGTTTCGTGGGTAGACTCCTTCTTTTAGCTTCATCATCTTCTTCATTCATAACAGTGTCATTTCTTATCCAAATGCTTAAAATGGATAAGAGGTTCTTCAAGGATTAAGTTCTTCATATTCCTCATCACTTGAGGGATCTTCTTTGAATCATGAGTGTTTGATCTTCAGTTGCTCCCATATTCTCTTCTCTTATTATGGGTCAAGCTTCATCTTGTGTGTGCTCTTCCCAGAGTCTGCTGAAAGTAATCACTTCCTTTTGGCACACATTTCTGGAATGAATGAATCCCATTCAAGGTGGTTATCACAACTTCTACATTCTCCACTTCTTCTTCTACTGCTTCGAGTTGTTCTTTGATTTGAGATACCCTTGTGAAGTTTGACTGTACGGTCTCTACATTCTAGATATTTACATTCTTCAACTGGTTTCTCAAAGTCATCTTCTAATTTATGTTCTTCCCTTAAAATAGCTTGTTCAAGGAATCAAACATCTTTTTAGGTGTCTGTAGGGAAGACACTTGTGGTATAATGTGATCCTTGATTGAATCAGCAAGGATATTCTTGGACTTGACCAAGTTCTTCTTGTGTAAGGCTTTAGCCTCATCTCCCTCTGGAACTGGAACCTCTCCACTTATGTAGGTGTCCAATTCATTTTCTTCAAGAGCCAGTGAAAACTTATACTTCCATGCTCGAAATTTTTCAGCTTCACCAAGCTTGTCATCAAGTTGGTGTGATAGGTCATTTTGAAATGAGAACCTCAACTGTAAATAGCAACATATTAGATCTTACCGATTTGAGTTGTTCATCCTGGTTCCGGAGCTGGTTGATCTAGGGTTTGTCAGAGAAACCCTAATTTTCAAAACTTGTAATCTTTCATATCTGACTAGATAGAACTATGGCCCTTTTTAAGGAGATATTTTCAGTGTACTCCTTTTTTCTGAAAATAGTGGAGGGAAGCTCCCGGAACAGGAAGCCCTATTTTTCCAATTTCCTCTACAGAATTTCCTGATATTGTTTCTGCGGTATATCTGAAATTAATACTTGTCTATGTCTACAATTTCTTACTAAGGCAACCTCATCTGTATTTTTTACAACACCATAGGTTTGAGCAGAATTGGTTTCACCAATTGGGACTTATGAAATTTTTCCCAAGGTGACTTCTTTCAAGACTGTTCAACATAGCGAACTTGTACGGACTGCCACGTGTCACTGTTTCACCTTCTGGATTTGAAACTTTTACCACAGAAAATTACAGTCCATGTCCTATTTGGAACATCTTACAAAATTTCACTTCAACCTTCGTAGCTCGAGACATAGCAATTCTCCCAAGGTGTCTTGTTTGGGGATGAATCCTGGAAGAGGCTAGAACCCTGATTTGGAGGAATCATATCTCCCAGAATACAGCGAATTTGAGGCTGAAATTTTTACACAGGGAACATCAGGATTTTATCTTTATCCTATGAAAATTCAGCCCCTGAGCCTTCTTCAATCTCAAGATATAGCTAATGTACCAAAACTACCAATTTTAGTATTTTAGGGTTTTTCAAGCCCGGGGTCAAACTAGGGTTTGACTTTCCTGGAGTTCTACCCAACCAAAAATCTCGACCTGGGTCTCTAAACTTCAATTTTGATGAGGAGATTAGTCCTATGTTGGGCTCACTCAAAAATTTCTCTTCTATAAAAATCCCTAATTTCCCGCAGCAAAAACTAAAAATGCCTAGAATCAAATTATGCTTCGACAGAAATATGCGCCCTTAATGAGAGTTATCCTAGCCTCCTTTTGCTGATGGATTGTAGAGAGAGACCGAAAAAGCAAGAAACCCTAGCTTCTATAGCTGCACAGTGTACTGAATTTTCTTCTCAGGTTAGCTCTGATACCATGTTAGATTTTTATCATTTAAGCAATATGATATTAGGATCTTATCTGAGAGAATAACATGCATAGAAATAATCACAAGAGACAAGAGACACAAAGAAATTTCTTCGTGGAAACCATTAAGGAGAAAACCCCACAACTTCCTCAGAGATAGAATGAGAATCAATAGCAAAAGTAAAACCCAAAGACAGAAAGATGATCTCCAACAGTTGTTCTCTCTCTCACTTATGTGAGCACTTCCTCTCTCACTCATGCGCCCCAGTTGAGTGAGTGTGTGTTCCAAATAGAGAGTCTCACTCTCTATTTATACTAGTTTCCGACTTGACAATTACTTACCAAGGCCAACATATCTAGGAGAGTCTAATAACCCTATTTCCCCTCAACTATGAGGACTTTGCCCCCCGATCAACAAGGAGGGTTAACCTCATTGAATTTGCATGAATTTATTATATTAATGACTCTGTCGATAGGATCATTGGGGTACAATGAAATACAAATGATTCTCCCGATAGGAATATCGGGGTACAATATAAGTGAATACATTCCGAAGTTACAAATACATCAACAATATTAATAAAAATGCAAGCCAAACCCTCCTATTAAATGTTTATAGTAAATGGTTTTGGAAATTGGATAGCTAGATATATTAAGAAGACTATTCTTGTGTTAGTTTTATATAACCTAACCTCGTATGCTCACAGTCAACCTGTGAAAGGTGCAATTTTAACATTTTTTTACTGTTATGGACACTTGGTGTAAAATGCAAGTCATATGCATAAAAATTCAAGATAGGAATTCATAGTAGTTAAATTGAACATGAATGACTAAAATTGCAAGTATCTTGGACAAATTCAAAATTAATGATTGAAATTCTAAGTTGTTACGTAAAAAATAGTTTGTAAATATTCAAAAATGGGATTAGGAAAATGCACGCCACAGTTTGTACAATTGCCATCAATTGAAACTAACACCATGGGGTTGAATATAGATATATTTTTGACAAAAATCTCTTTCAGTTTTTTTTGTCCAGAGTTAAATTGACAAAATGACAACTTGTGTGTTTTCAACCCAGTTTTACCTAGATCAGAGAAATGCCCACCCAGCTCTAAGTATTGGGTATTTTTGAGTGATTTTAGTTGGAAATTGTATGTTTTACTATTTTCCACATTATTATACATTTATTTTTTCAATTTGGGTTTAGAAAGTGCATGTTGTGCATAAACACTACATGGCTGTCTTGTATTTATGAAATATCCACCTAGATTAATAAAAAATCAAGCCAAACCCTCTTATTAAATGTTTATAGTAAATGGTTTTGGAAATTGGATGGCTATATATATTGAGAAGACTATCCTTGTGTTAATTTTATATAACCTAAACTTGTATTCTCCCAGTCGATCTTTGAAAGGTGCAATTTTAACCTTTTTTTATTGTTATGGACACTTGGTGTAAAATGTAAGCCATAAGCATAAAAATGCAAGCTAGGAATGCATAATCATTTTTGACAAAAAACTCTTTTAGTAGCCTACTCTACAACTAAATGGATGATTATGTATACTTTGGTCAGTGATCCTTGTTGACATATTTAGGCTTGGAAGCCAAAATGGTAAATAGGCTAAATTTTATCTATCAGTTACTAAAAAAATATAATCTTTATTGAGGCAGTGAAGGAGAGGATGATATATAATGTATGTTATTTCTGCTCTGAAATGAAAATTATGAATTTTTTCCTGGGAAAAAAAAACATATTTCACCATACATGTTACACCACAGATCTGCCATATAGAATTCACCAAATATTTTGTTGATTATGGAATACTAGGATAAATAGCTATTAGGATAGTTTGAAGAAGGAACATATGTATCTTTTCAAGATCCCATTAGTATAGTTTGAAATATCAAAGATAAATATTTTTCCCTTGAAAAACAAAAACCATTGATAACATAACATCAATATTTCATGTGATGCAGCCCTGCAGAATCAACAGGGAATACTACAAGGCTACAAAATCAGAGTGCACAGTCAAGACCGAATCACTAACAATCTCAGCAAGCACACAAAGAAGACTATTTGGATTTCCCTGGATTCAGATTTATATTTACTTATAAAAACTTCAAATTACAAAGTTCAAACATTTCACCATAGATATTACACCACGGATCTCTCATACAGAATTCACCATATTTATGATAGGTATAATGTTTACATCTCCAAATGAGTTGCACTAGTCCTCATCGCCAATCCATGGCAATGATGGACAGGATCCCATTGGTGTGAATCCCATGAAAAGTGCATCTAAACATGAGGTTGTAGGCTATTATACAAATACCGAAATCTAAATGCTGGTCCCACTCTTCATTTTCCAACAAGCTGACTATCATTGCTTGAGCCTGAAGATAGCTGATATCTATCAGGAAAGGTTGACCATGTATAGAAAACAGCCTCCTTAAAATTCACATAGCCTTCTATGGTGAACTCTAGTGCATTGTTTTTCTTCACAATCCCGGGAGGTACAACATGCATTGCAATAAGCTCAAAAGTAACCATGAAACTTTCATCTGAATAAGTAATTTCCACAAAAGATTCACTACGTATCATGTTACGAGACCTTATGTGGTTGAAAACTTTGTAGGAAAGAAGATGGATATTGTGACAATGGATTCGATGTGGCTACAATACTCCAATACGTTATGGTAATGTATTGTGAGTTCCATATTTTGTAGAGGCAACTAATCTGGTAGTCACAACTTCATCATCACCCTTTGTTGCAAGAAGTTGTAAAGTGGTGTGCTTATCATCTTTCATAGCAATAAAACGACAAAAAAAAAGATTCTCTCTTTTGAGTGCTCTTGCCCCACCTTTTGATAGATCTCACAGTAAATAAAACATCAACAATGCCTACAATAAAAATAAAAATAACATTAGTTACTATAAAGATAACATTAGTTGCACAAATGGGTGAATGTGGGGGAGGTATTTATATCAGATTCCTAGGCAATCAGTTTTTTCGTGTTTGGTTAGGTTGTGGCAGAGGATCAAACACTAGAGTTGAATTGATAGCCAACTGGGATTTACTATTCTTTGCTACCTTTAAAAGGATCACGTTACTTCAGGTCTGTGGAGATTCAAAATGCATCTTCGACTAGTTGAAAGGGAAATCAATGTTACAGGTTACAAATCAGGATCAGTCACAAACAAAGATTAACAAATGTTGGGAGTAATTTTCAGTATTTATATTTTTTTCATATTCACAAGGAACTCAACACACACGCGTATTTTCTATCAAATAAAACTATTGGTCTGGAAGAGGGTACACTTTATTTTGAGGAATTTCTGGATTCCACATTAGTGGATAAAGGTTCTATCCATTGTAATTAGTATATAGTCATTTGTGCATTAGATACTATCTGAATACTTTTACATATGCGCACTCTACCTAGTTTAGTACATTTCTAGATTTTAATATTTTTTTGTCTCAGTTAATAAGGCATAGTGATCAATATGTACTGATGATTTGATGTGGATTTTGTTCTATCCAATAGAACATACAAATAATGACTTTTACAAAGAGTCTCTACAAAGTCTAGCTGGTAGTTTTATTTGGAAGTTATGTAGCTTGTGTTTTCTGTAATTTTTCTTTGATTCATAAACATGAATAGAAAGAAACTGGGTTTTTTCAGGGTGAAAAAAAAATTGTGATATAAACTGAAAAATATGAATTAAAAGATACATGTATACTCACCATCAATTATCTCAGTTGATATCAATAAACCTTGTTTTGTATAGAACACCTCATGTGGATGTAAATTCACACCTTGGGGAATATGGTGGCCTCTACCAATAACATCCAACTCACATTAGAAAATTCTTACCAAACAGAATGTTCCACGAGTAGAAACATCTACTCAACAATACAACACTTCCACAGGATATGGAATTTTCAATGACTCTTCTTTGGAAATACCAGGCAAATTTTCATAATAAATACGGACATACATGCCTGCCTTTATGGTAAAATCAAATGTATTTGTGTTCTGCACCAGGAGCCCATCCATTTGAATGAATTTCTTTCTTCCAATCTTGATAAAATGATCATATCCCAATAAGGGAGTCGCATCTGACCTAGATTCCATGTAAAACCCTCGCTTGATGATTGCAGTGGAATGATATTCATATGACCTTGAAGATAACTATGATTTTATTTCAGATAATGAAGGATGGTGTAGCATAATTTTTTCACTATCATCTGCATACACCATTAGAATGGGAAAAACATCATCTATACTACGTGTCCATGTGCCATAAGTACCAATGGTGTAAAGAATTGGATCATTCTCACAAGGATCCAATTTTGTTAACTCTACATTTCCTGTATGGGAATCATCAATAACTTTGTAGAGAATGATCTCTTCTAAACCACTTTCTTCTTTAAGAAGGGAAACAGTATCAAAGTTTGGAGCTTTTCCCCTAACACACTGCATAGATGAGCAACAATAGAGTTGATAAGGTGTTTGCATATTGTTAAGCTGGACCTGAGCATCATTACCGCTAGACTCTATTTCATCATCACTCCAACAATCATTTTTAACAATTTTACATAATTTTCGTGACTTCCTTCGTTGTTTAGATAATTGTTGCTTCATTTGTCGTTTTTTTTCTCGTATAGCATCCTCTTATGCATGTATCTGGAATGCTTCTTCCACAACTTCAAGAGGCAACAACTTCCATTCTTTATGTGGCAATGGATTGGGTCTATACTGAACATGATTAAATTTATGAAAATATAATCTACAATCATGACAAGATGCCCAAAGGGGCCACATAGGTTACAAAGGGAATCTCTAAATTGGAAATAAAAAGTGAAAAAAACAATATGGCTCTATAGGCACAATATAAATGCTACACTGACCTTTGGTAAGAACCATTAATTTATTTTCTCCTTATAACTAGGGTTATGGAGTTGCATACAAAACAAAATAAAATCTTCCGAGTCCTATAATATTTCTGCATAAAAAAACTAGGGGTAAAATTGATTACTGTGCATATACAATATCTGGTAAATAACTGTTATAGCCAGCCTGGTTAGAAAAAAAATGTACAATGAAAATTAGAAAAGGAATGCTACAAACCTTATAAAAATATAAAAATGAAGAATCTCAAATAGAAATACAAATGATAGTGGAAAACTTATCCTGCACCATCATACATTGTCTTTGGTCAGAAAATTTCGATGCAATCTGATCTAGTTTGATCTGGAATCGCATCCCATGTGATATGAAATTGTACAATAGAAATTAAAAAACAAATGATACAAGCCTTATAAAAATATATAAATGAAAAAAATGGATTTTCAGTAATTACATTCATTAAAGGAATCCCAAACAGAAATACAACCATATCTGGAAAAAACATTATACCCTTTGTTTAGAAAAATTCCATGCAATCCGAATTGGTTTGATCTGGAGTCACGTCCGATATGATTTGATCAGTGATTCTTTTTTATGTAAGGGATCCACCATCCTATGGTTCACAGGGTTATCCTGCTATTTTTTCTCAAGAAGGGACCTGGTTTGTTCACAGGGTTATCTTACAGGGCTTGTGAGTGAGGTCAAGCATGACAGACGACCTAGTTTGATCAGAGGTTCTAGGTAAAATCGAAATGGGTCAAAAAATCCGCTAATGGAGTTTTTGGGTAAAATCGAAATGGGTCAAAAAATTCGTTGATGGAGGTTATGGGAAAAATTGAAATGGGTCAAAACATCCGCTGATGGAGGTTTTGGGGAAACCCGAAATGGGTCAAAAAATCCGTTGATGGTTACTATCGCGCATGAAAAATTCGAAATTTTTACCTAACCGCACATCGTTATCCGTGTAAAATAGTTAAACAAACTATTTTACCTCACATGGGTTCACATGCAATCGAAAAATATTTCCGATGGAATTCCCTTAAGTGATTAACTACGCTAATTACATTTGAATTAACTTCTAATCCATTCCTTATTTAGGATACATTTTGGGGGTGGTAGTTTGTTATGAATCAGCCAAGCCAATACAGTTGGGTTTATTAGTCTACAAACAAACAAGCCAATATAATATTGGGTTTATCAAGCTAATCAGCCAAGCCAACTAATAGATGGGTTTATCAGGCCACACATCCAAGCCATCTCACTGTTGGGTTTATCAGACTATAGTCAGTCAATCCAACATTCACATTAAGGACCAGCCAAGTGAACTAACAGATGGGTTTATCAAGCTGCAAAGGAGGTGGAAATCTTGAACTGCTAAGCTAGTGATCTCAACCACCGATCTATGGACACCTGCACTAGATCAGGCTTGGCTCCTAAAACATCTACACACCCAACACAAGAAAGCATCCCCTTCTCTGCTACACAGTCCCTCAGGCTATGTCTTCCATTCCAGTGTTGTTCAGGGTGTGCAAAGAAGAAAACCATCCCCTCTAGATCTATTTGTGAGGTTCTTTCCTACACTAGGTTTATCAAGCTAGTTCATACCCAATTCCACTCCAAACCAATTTAGACCAAGGCAAAATATGCACACACAGCAAAACATGCTTCCACTAACTCTGTGACAAAGGAGACCATTGCACAACAACACTGAGGAAACCACAGATGACCATCTTTCTCACAAAATCAAGTGATATCCACTACTCATTCATTCAGCAACAAAGGAGACCTCAAACCTTTGCGCGAATGGGGATGGTAACAACAGGTGAACAACCCAGAACAAAACATGGTTATGCAAACAAGTCGAATGCACAGCGCGCATGAATATAATGGAATAAAGGATCATCAAAATGGACCACAACATTTCGGTGAGATCCAGATGATGGACTGGGCATGCACACTGAGGAAAAACTGAAAACATGAAGGATAAAAACCTAGGAAGGTTCAGCTGCCTGAGAGCTCCACGTGAATGAAGGATGGATGATCAAAAACATCCAACCACTCCCCAAAATTTGAGGGAAGATGAAAATGTGAATGCATGAGGAATGGACATACATTTTTGGTTGTTTTCTTTTGACACATGGCTTTTCCCCAATGGCTCAAGGTTAAACATCCCCCCCCCCATTATCCTTAGGAAATCATGCCCTCGTCTCATTATTTTTTGTATTGACATAGATGGTTGTGGGTTTTCTTATTAAATTGCATATTTATATGATGTCCAAAATTATAATGTATCGGCTAGCACAAAATACCTTCGGCATTGATTTTAATCGCTGAAACATAAAACACTAAATCAATGGTGGGGCTTTTTCCTTTAGATACACACCATGATTAATTACAATATTTACATCATATATAATTAATGCAAATGGGGTCAAACATGGGCTGTTACATTCCCCTCCCCCTTCAACAACACTATCCTCAGTGCTTTACAAAATTGAACAAAAATGGATGTGTCAATCGCATGGCATCCTCCAGCTCCCATCTAGCCTCTTCAGGACCGTAGTGTTCCCATTCCACCATCACCTGCCCTATGGCTCAGTTCCGGAGCATTGTGACATTCCTATCGAGGATGCACAGTAGCTTGATTTGGAATTCTCCCTCAATTTCCACCTGAATCACATCCCAATTTATCATATGGTTAGGATCATGTACATATATCTTAAGCAAAGAAACATGAAAAACATTATGAGCCCTAGTGCTAGCAAGAAATGCAAGTCTATATGCAACTAGCCCTATTCTTTCAAGCACTTCAAACAGCCCATAGTATCTAGGTGACAGCTTGGCACAACTTCCAAGCTTCAAGGAACTCTTATTTTCCCTCACTCTCAGGTAAACATGGTCCCCAACACTGAATTCTCTGTTCACCCTATGCTTATCTGCATAGATTTCCTGTTTGTCCTGGGATGCTTTCAGATTTTTCCTGATATTTACAACATCCTGCTCCATCTCCTTGAGCAATTCTAGACCAAGCACAACCATTTTCACCGAGTTATCCCAAGTCAGTGGTGTCCTACACCTCTTTCCATACAAAGCTTCATAGGGACTCATCCCCAAGGATGCTTGTTGTCCATTGTTATAAGCTAAATCTACCAAGTGTAAATAATCTTCCCACTTGATTGGTTTGTCCATCACATATATGCAAAGCATGTCTTCAAGAACTTGATTTACTCTTTATGTCTATCCATCATTCTGAGGATGGTAGGTGGTGTTGAAATTCAACTTTGTACCCAAATCTGCAAACAATCCCTTCCAAAAATTGGAAGTGAACTTGACATCTCTGTTGAAGACTATTGCCTTAGGAAATCCATGCAATTTGAAAATCTCATTCATGAATATCTTTGCAATATTATTAGTATTATGTGTAGACTTAACCGATATAAAATGTGTTGCCTTTTTCAACTTGTCCACCACAACCATGATGGAATCATGTTGTCTCCAAGTCATTGGCAATCCTATAATAAAATCCATGGAAATAACTTCCCATTTCCATTATGGAACTGGAAAAGGCTGCAACAAACCTGCTGGGTGTTAATGCTCAACCTTCACCTACTGACATTTTATGCACCTTGAAATATATCCATCCATGTCATTTTTCATTCCTGGCCAAAAGTACTGCTTTCTAGCTGTAGCGATTGTCTTCTGATATCCTGGGTGACCAAAATATGGAGCTTGATGGATCTCATCCATAACAACTGTCCTCAAATATGCTACATTTGGAATATAAATTATGTTCTTATAAGTAAGGATTCCATCTTCTAATTTATATCCCTTATACTTCTTTTCAAGGCTTTGTTGTTGCAACTTGCCCTTGACCTAGGCATATAATTCATCTTTAGCAACATGATTAACGATCTGTTGCCTCGACTTCGATTGGAAAATACTAATGGATGCCACGTGCATTTCCTGCACCTTCCTGCTAAGTGCATTAGCTACCTTATTCTCGTTTCCCTTTATGTGCTTTATTTCAAAATCAAACTCACATAAAAACTCCAGCCATCTAGCTTTCCTAGCATTTAGAGTAGGCTGATCAAACAAATACTTCAGACCATAATGGTTTGTCCTTAGCTCAAATCTTTTGCCCATCAAGTAATGCCTCCACATCTTGAGAGCATGTACTATGGCTGCAAGTTTCATATCATGAGTGGCATAGTTAATCTCATGCTCCTTCAACTTTCTTCTTGACTCGTAACATATTACATGATTGTCTTACATAAGAACTCCTCCAAGTCCTTGACTGCATGCATCAATACACACCACAAAATATTTCTCTGGGTCTGCAACTTTCAAGACTGGTGCACTTGTGAAAGTATTATTTTACTTCTAGAAGATTTCTTCACACCTCAATGTCTATTCAAACTTTATCCCCTTCCTTTGAAAAGAAGTGATGGCATGTGCAACTTTGTAGAATCCTTCAATGAATCTCTTGTAGTATCCTGCAAGTCCCATAAAATATCTTACATCTGTCATATTTCTTGGAGTAAGCCAATTCATAATGGCTTCAATCTTATCAGGGTCCACAGATATACCCTATTATCAGATAATGTGACCCAAATACTAAATTCTATCTTTATAGAAGTCACACTTTCTCAACTTTGCATACAACTAATGCTCCCTGAGCAATTGTAATTTCAATCTTAAATGCTCTTCATGCTCTTCCGCATTCTTAGAATAAATAAGAATGTCATCAAGGAAAACAAGAACAAACTTGTCCAAATACCTACTAAGGACATTATTCATAAGGCACATAAATGTAGCTAGTGCATTTGTGAGACCAAATGGTACCACTACAAACTCATAATGTCCATACCTTGTTCTAAAGGTTGTATTATGAATGTCTTCATCCTTGATTCTCACCTGATGGTAACCAGACCTTAAGCTAATCTTGGAAAATACCTTTGCTCCTCTCTTTTGATCAAAGAGGTCATCAATCCTAGGCAAAGGATATTTTTTCTTCACAGTGAATTTGTTTAGTTTTCTGTAATCAATACACAATCTGAGTGTACCATATTTCTACTTCACAAACAGAACTGTTGCTCTTGAAGGGCACACACTCGGCTTAATATGCTTCTTCTCCAACAACTCTTGCAGTTGCATCTTTAGCGCTAGAATTTTTGGTGTACTCATCTAGTAGGGTGCCTTAGACACTGGTGCTACTCCTGGCACAAGCTCAATTGTGAAATCAATGTCTCCCTTTGGAGGAAGCACTAGAATATCATCAGGAAAAACATCCCTGAATTCCTGCAACAAATGAAAGTATTCCAACTTAGGATTTTCATTCTCTGTTTCCTCCACAATATGAGCTTCATACAACTGGAAACCTTTCCTACAAAACTTCTTCAACTGCATTGCTGAAATCTTCCTCATGGAAATCACCTTTGGAATTCCTCTTACGACTCTTGGGTTCCCTTCTTCATCCATGCATTCAAAAGTCTTATTATAATAGTCAAGCTTTACCCTTTGAGCTTCTAACCAATCCATTCCAATGAAAACATCATAGGAACCAAGTGGTAGAACATTCATATCTACACAAGTGACCAATCCATTCATCACCAATGGACATTTCTCTACCACTCCACTAACCTTTCTCTTAGTTCCAGTGGCTAGCTGAACTAACCAAGATTTGCTATTATTTACTTTCTTAAAAGCACAAATCTCCACTACTCTAGAAGTAATGTAACTATAAGTAGAACCAAGTTCAATCAAAATAGAAACAGATTTCTCAACAATCTTACTTGCAACTTCAACCACAGTTGACTGGTGATCTGTCTGGCGGTCCTCCAGTGCTGCATAAATCCTAGGGACGGCCCTTGCTACTTGACCCACTATTTCTGCCTCTTAAATGTTATAATTTGGCCTTACATTCTCATTCTCAAGTGGGAAATTTCCTGTGCATGTGGGGTCCTCCACATTTCCAACATTGGAGTGGTTCTCTATTCTGTTGTGTTTCTCTTGTCTTTTCTCCCACCACTCTAGCTAGCTGCTTCTCAACTTGGGATGGATGCTTCTGTTGATTCATGAAGTTAGAATATTTGAAACCTTTCTTCCTTTGGTCATACTTCTCATTCTTATTTTCCTTCCATGTCTTATGATAATCAGGTTTTCCTTTTCTTTGCTCATAGAAATACTTATATTTCCTTATCACTTCTTCCAGAGTTCTAGGTTCATAAAACTCAATTCTGTCTTTATAAGACTGAGGAAATCCACTAAGGAAATACTAGATTTTTAATTTTTCATATTTGATGTACCTGACATACCTCAAAAACTCCAAGAACCTGTTTGCATACTCTTCCATGGTCTACTGTCCCAATCTTATAAGCTCATGGAATTTTTTGATCTTATCATCATAGTACCTATCAGAGAGGTACTTCTACTTGAAATAATTATGGAATTGTTTCCACACAATCTTCCTTTCATTAATCTTTTTCACTTTCTTGAAGTGCTCCCACCATATGGATTCTCTTCCAGTCAAGTTGAATATGGCTACCCTAGCCTTCATATTTCCTGAGTAGTCTTGGACTTGGAAATATTTCCTCATCCCAAGAAGCCAAGCTTCGACCATTATTTATCTCACCACTGAAGGTAGGAGGCCTTGCCTTATTAAATTCATTACGTGAACGGTTCTGGTAGTGCCTCTTTCTCTTATTCTCATGAGAAGAAGAACTTGAACCACGAGTGGATCCTTCAGAGCCAGATGACCCACTAGGAGATCTATTTCTTCTTCTATAAGTGATCTTACTTCCTTATGGTCTCACTATCATATCCCCAAAGTTCATCTGCCTATGAATGTCTATCAAAATTTGTAGCATGGCTGCATTCAGCTGATTATTTTCCTCCATAGCCTTAACCAATCTTTCATTATCTACCCTGTAACTTTTCATCTCCGCCTTTCATCTTCTCATGGTGGCTACAAGATATAGGGGAGTATCTTGAAACCTCCTCCCATTAGACTCTGTGTCACATGCCCCAATTTTGCAGAAATAATATTATCTTATTTGATTTTATTTAAAGACAATATGTTAAATTTTATGCTAAGTTGTAATTGATGACTCAGCAGAGTCAAGGATATTGAATGTAATTCTGAATATTTTAATTATAAATAAATAAAAGTGGAGACAACAGCTTAAGAGAGCTGTTAAAAGAGTGTTTATTAGTCAAGTTGGTGGAGGAGAGTGGGTGGAGAGAAAACAGACAAGTGGTGGCATCCTCAAACCTCTTCCAACTGATGCAGGTGGCAACCTCCCTATATTTGGGGTCATGATCCCCCAAGAAAGTGGGATCAGAGTAGGTGGCTCAATTAATGACAACTGACCCAAAAGACCTAGGCAATCTTTATAAAAATGCCCATTGAAGAGAGCTGAGGCTGCTCATTCTAGAGAAGTGATCATTCAGGTGAATGTACTTCAAAGAAATTCAATGGCAAGGGAATTTGTAGAAATATTTTGAGGGATTTACTGCTAAGTGATCTAGTGCAACTTTTTAGCTGAAGGATCTTACTACTGAGTGCAGAATATTTACTGAGTCATTAGACTAGTTTGTTGTTTGCTTGCTCCACCAATTCTCAGCCAAAATACCAAGAACAAGCTCAGGGGTCCTGAGGAAGCTTTGTTTGAGTGCTCTCCAGGAGTTGGTAGGGAGGAATGGCCTCCTAACGTTGTTGTTGTCCAGCTTAATCACATTCTACAATCTTTTGTTTTACTATGTTAGATGGTTAAATATGGATCTGAATGATAAATGAATGTTAAGTATTTAGTTGTAAATTGTTAAAAGTTAGTGATCTTTTTGGATTAATGAAAGAATGAATCTGAATGGATGAAAATAATTCTAATCTGTGTTTTTCCACATCTAGAAGGACCAAACCGTACTCCAGCATGGACAGAGTATTTAAAGTAGATGAAGGAACTGATACAAGACTGAAATGATTAGATATGTTATGCATTTTACGGTAGCAAGTAATTTATTTCTGTATGAAGAATTTTATCAGAAAAGAACGAAAACCTGTTCTTCTATGTTTATTGTTTAACCAGCTTGTTTATGTAAGTATGCTGGAAAAGAAATAGCAATAACTCATTACAGGTAGTATTTTTATCATATTAATAAGTTACTCTAGTAGATAAGATATTATACTTATACGCAGTACATTATTTTGTTATTGAAATCCAATTATGCAGGAAGGTAAACTGTGATATGCTATATATATGCTTTCCTTGTGTTTGATTATTAACCTATAGCTTGTGCAATAGAAATAACCCCGTCAACCACTTTATTATATTATGCTAAGTAAATATTTAAACTAGCAATACTTAGTTTATGTACTAATAATATTAACTAACTATGTCTACAAATATTCAAACCTCAAATAGGGTGTTATTAATATAATTAAATTATAAAGAACAAACTAAGTACATATTTTATGTTCATCTTATCAAAGAACTCTAATAAACCCTATCTGTATTTTATTACATAAAAACAAATAGAATATAATAATCAATAACACATAAATAAATGATTATTCATAAAAAGAACGATATTAAAAATTTACAAATAGGATATACCTGTGAAAGTAAATTATAGGGTTGAAACCCTAAAGGCAATATTATATTTACAAATGATAAACATGTAAGTTATAATCCCATCACTCAGATGGTTTATCTAATGAACAAATTAACTAATTACAAATGGTTTACAGTCCATTAAAGACAAGTGCAAGGACAATTATAACTGGAAATTTACATCACATACCTGTAACATTAATTAAACAAATTAAACTAAGTAACAAAATCTTTTTAAGAATAAATTGAAAGATTTATTTTTCACAAGGTTTTCTACAAGAAAACCCTAGCTCGTAATTTTGAGCAAAACAGGTAAGATTTATAAATAAACCATGACTATGTAATAGTCTTAAAAACATTAACAGTAATCTTTTACATAGTACTTTAAATAGTAAATAATTTCATTCACAGTGGAAAAGGGTAAATAACCCTGAGTATGCAAAATATCAAAACAGTAACATTGTAAACCGAGTCCAAGCTCGAAGATAGAATAGTCTTTTCAAAACTATTGTTTATATTAACTAGCCATAAGGCTGAACTTCCAAACCAATTACAAGACCCAACTCATAGCCAAGTTTACCATCGACAAAGCCAGGGTTTGTAAACTTTTCAAAACCCTTAAACTTTAAAAAAAAAATCGTATAGCTAAAAGACGAAATTAGACCAGCTTCCCACTCATAGTCTCCCATTGACAACTCTGTTACAGTAGGTCAAGAACCCAAACGATGAACGCGGGGCTTACCCGTTTGGAGATGCGACCTTTGGAGACATCCAACAATTGCTTCATCACAGAATGTAGCACTATTTCAGATTCTTGCAAAGCATTTGCATTACAGAGTGTTAGATTTTTTTTACAACCTCTTAGAAACAGTGTAAACCCACCTATAATCACAACATAGTTATAATTATTTCTACGTTGAATTAATACAAAAAAATTACCTTAGTAATGAATGGTGAACAGTCTTCCATAGAGACTGTCCCTAACAGTAAGCAAGCACATGAATCTCCAACTCCGCATTTACAAAGGAGCTCAACAAATAGCCAGCGAAACCACAATTTCACATAAGCAGTAGGAGGCCACGAAGAAAGGCAAGTTGGGATACAAGTCGGTCGTGAAACGAGTGCAAAGGAAACTCAGCAAACACTTACAGAATGAAAAACCCACAATCACTAAGAATGGCATCAAGACCGAGTACCGGAGGCTAAAATTAACACTAACTCAAGCCTTGGGGAAATTGGAATAGAGGAGAACTTGCGACCGCCATGAGAACCATGCAGAGCAGCATCAAGGGCCAGTGCGAACTACGGAAGAGGAATGTAAAAGGGTTAGGGTTATAATGAGTTTTATATCTCCAACACTTGGCCAGGAGTAGACCACGTGGTTTCATTAATTTAAACCATGCAGTGGGTTGATTCAATAGTTCCCCCTGTGACCAAATAATATCAATTATATTCCCAATGATTGTTCACAAACAACACATGAAATATATTATATACTCATTCCAACGTTAACATAACATATAAATATATGATCACTTTGATTAACGTTTATTTTGGTGTCGAGCAAATCAATGAGTTTCGAGACGTTGATCTAATGAAGGATTGGTAATCATATAGTATGTTATAACCCCAAAATCCTTGCCTGAAACTTTTGGAAACTATTATAATTGTTTATGCTCCTAAAACATTGGGGATATGCTTGAAATATAAAACAAACCTTTTATTCTTAAACCAATCAGCTTGAGGTAGATGTAATTCATCAAATTGTTATAGTAATGTCAGTATTACTATTTGAGTGTTTTGTTAACCATGTTTTACCAACATTAATCCTAATAAAATATAATGACCATTTGTCTTATGAAAAGTCCAAGTTGGATTGTGTAAACCATCAAATAACTATATATTTTTATGCTTATATGCATTATGGTCTATGCAAGGTCATACTCCCTTAAAACCCACAACTCAAGTAGTGATGATTATGAAAGTTGGATAGCATAGTAAGGAATAGAATCTTGAATCCTTTGCAAGACCAATGATATTATAGACTTGTTTAAAAGCTTCGAACTAACAACAAGCTTTGTATGTCTATATACATAATAGTATATGCATGTTTCTAATCTTTAAAAAAACAATATTTGATTGGAAACAGACTATAAAATTGACTAGTATGGTAAAATAATAACTATTGATTTCTTTTACATAGTTTCAAACAGGTTTTAAATAGACCTTGGTCACTTCTCAACTTGGCATTTGCTGGTAATTTTACCATGTCTATATATTTGGTCAAATGGTTTTTATGCTTATACAATTTTAGCTGGTGCTTAGCATAGGATAGAAGGTTGACCTTATAGAAAATTTCAACCTTAGAAACTGTTTGTAGACAGTAACTTAATACAAGAAAAAGTATTATAGAAATAATAACATTTTGGAAAGGAATGATCCTACTCGAATCCATAATCAATAGAGCCACATGGATTGATGTAGATTTAAGAAGTATAGACAAACAGTGTTTTCATATGAAAAGACACTATTGTTTCTACACTAATCAAAATTTTTATGTCAAGAAGTTTTCATGCTGTAGGTTTCCCTGTAGAAGTTAAATATCGTTCAGCTTTATACTCAAGCAAGTAGTATGATAAAGAATATTAACCAATAGTATAATCAGTATAGCATTGCAAGATAAGCATATAAAAGTAGAAGTTAATATGCAACTAGGATTACAAGTTTAGAGCCACAGTAAGCATCTTTACTGTCGCTAAGTATGATAATCAAAGAAACGCAATTTATTGAACTTCGTTTACAAGAAAAACTGAAGAAAACAAACTATTTTACCTCATGAAAGTTGCTGGGAATTTAGCAGCTTATTTACTAATCTTATTAATTGCAAATAGAAACACTTCTGTATACTTTATGAAATTTAAAACATTACTCATTCGATCCTACCTATAAACCTGTAAGAACAAGTAATATTTCTGCATTAGCATAAATGCTAAGTAAGCCCGGGATTCAAGGATAGATTCCACCTACTTGACATAAAGAGGACTCATCAGTAAAATGAAATAAAACAATATGCAAGTAAACCTTATTTATATTACAAAAAAGGAAATTGCTTAGTTAACGTATTTGAGATTAGGTAATACAAATCATTTGACTGTTTCTTTTGCTGCTAACCTTTAGTTGTTAGTAAACTGCAGTTTCAGCATTTTATGTTATCTCAAAATTTTAATTTTTTGTGAAAATTTGGGGTTTTGACATGTGCTATCAGAGCACAAGGTTCAAACACTAGGCCTTGATGAAGCCCATCTAGATTTTATGAAACAGTAAATTGAATTATTATGCTAATGTATTTTTTATTTTAAATGTTATTCAACAGAGAAGTTGTTCTAAAGTTTAACAAACAGGTATGGAAAAGATGGAAGAATATGCAGAGGAGGAATCTCCATTTACTGAACTAGAAAACTTACCAAAATATCCTATACCAGAATATTTAACTACCAAGTCCTCAAAACTGTTACAAACTGTAAAAGACCTAAAATATGAAATGGAATATGTAAAGCGAGAGAATGAAAGGATTCTGAGGGCTCAGGAGGAGCTGAATCAAATCCTAACAGAAAGGTTTCACACTGAGGGTAGGGGTAGAAGAACTGAATCAGAAGATACAAGTCATCAACGTAAATCTAAAAAGATGAAACATACTAAAACTGAAATTAGTTCATCTTCAGAGGTGCTTGGTGAACAACGAATTACCATTCTACTAGTGATAGTAGTGATGATAACCAGTACACTAAAAAGAGGAAATACAAACCTTATGAGGAAATTTATAGGGAATTCAAAAAGATAAAACCACCAACATTCAATGGAGAGACTGAGAAGGGGGAGGAAGTGGAATCCTGGTTATCCAGGATGAAGAAGTACTTCCAAATATATAACTATTCTAACCAGTTAAAGGCTAGAATGGCTATCTATAACCTCTCAGGAAAGGCTGACATTTGGTGGCAGGACTTGAAGAGAGTTAAAGGAATTAAAGAGAAGAATGTGAATTGGAGTACCTTTAAGAGGTACTTTAAAAAGAAATTTTTGTCTGAGCAATATTATGAAGAGAGAGCAAAAGAATTTTATGAGCTTAAATTGGGATCAATGACAATGAAAGATCTGAACAACAAATTTTTAAGTCTACTTAGGTATGTACCATATCTTATAGATGAGAAACGAAAGGTACAAGGATTCCTTAGCTGTCTGCCTTATCATATTAAGGACAGGATTGAATATGAAAATCCAAAGACCTTGGAAGAAGCTATGGGGAAAGCTAACTTCTGTTTTGAACAGAATCGAAAGAAGGAAAGCATGGCCAACTGGAAGGCCAAGAAAAATAACAACCAATATGATCAAAAGAAGAAGGATTTTGTGCCCAATAGAAAGTATAAGAACAATAAGGCCAGAAATTATCCTAATAATAAGAACTTCCAAGGAAATAAGAATAATTCTCCAAACAATCAGAATAATTCCAAGGGTAAAGAATTGTTTAATAACCATGGTAATTATACCAAGAACTTTGAGCGCAAAGAACCTATAAAGTGCTGGGAGCGTAATGGCCCACACTATGCTTCAGTCTGTCCTAATCAGAAAAAGACTGTTAGTAATATTCATACCATACAGGAGGAGATGACTATTGGAGAATTAGCAAGGACTATGCCCATAATCAACGCAACCTTGGAGAATCGACAAGCAGAGTATCAGACTTCCATGGTGGAAGTAGAAGGTATGATAAATCTGTTAGGATTATTAATCCTCCCTTGTCCAAATTTGGTCATATGTCTAAATCGGGAGTCATGTCTAAATCGGGAGTCCATCCAGTCTATTTATAGTCATTAGCACCATTGGTTAAACTTAACCTAATTGGGGCACATGTTTCAGTTACCAAAGTGTGGGGAACACTAATTGAGGCTCACTGCCACTTATTGCACTTGATTGCATAAGTTTAGGAGTCTCCTAGATCAATCCCTACAATTTAGGAAGCAACTGGGAGTGCCGAAACCAACCAAGGTCAGTTAACTTCAGTTGATGACTAGTCAAGCCAAGTTAGGAGTTAGTTACATTCAGTTATAGCTCTCTGCATTCAGTTAAATAATGGTTTAATTAATTGCACACATGTGGGGCATTTTTCTCACCTACCACAGTCAGTTAACCATTATTTAATACTAAATGTAACAGTTAGTTGTGTTTTAGAACTCCAATTGTGATTTAGACAAGCCTTGGTTACCTACAGTCAAGTAGAGTCATCAATTCGAACTTCCTCATGTGGATTCGAATTGCTTGTGGCTATTAAAGCCATTTTACATCATTGTAATTATTATCTGGATTACTTTTTTTATTAATGAAAGCATTCACAGCTGCAAGCCTTTTGCACTGTTTCATTCTTCAATGGCTGAGTAAATTGTGAGATCTTCTTTGTGAGTTGTGTGTTTGTCTACAGATCTATATGCTCAAATTTAACAAAATCGAACCCCTGTAACTATTTTAATTGAACTTGGAGCTAGTCTTAGTTATATTGCACCTAAAATGGTAGAAAAATGTAAGTTACCTGTTGAAAAATTTGAAAATTCTTGGTTGGTTCAATTAGCCACTGGTGCTAAAAGAAAGGTAACTTGTTTTGTAAAAGAATGTGATGTAGTTATGGATCATTTAGAAACTGTTGTGAAGCTTAATGTATTGCCTCTTGGTTCTTATGATTTACTGATTGGTATGGATTGGTTAGAACAACATAGGGTAAATTTAAATTTTTATGATAAAACCTTTACATGTTTAAACAGTGATGGAAAACCAGTAAGTGTAAAAGGAATCCCTAGAAGAACCACCATAAGGCAGATTTATGCTCTACAACTTAAGAGAGCTGTTAGGAAGGGATGTAAAGCTTATGCAGTAACAATAACTGATGAGGAGACTCTAATTAAGAAAAATAAGTTAAAATTGGAAGACATACCAGTCTTAAGAGAATGTGTTGATGTATTCCCTGAAGAAATTCTGAGACTACCTCCGAAAAGGGAATTGGATTTCACTATTGAGCTGGTATTTGGTGCAGTACCTAGCTCAAAGGCCCCTTATCGAATGAACATACTTGATCTTAATGAATTAAAGTCTCAATTAAAAGAACTAATTGATAAAAAGTATATTCGACCTAGTGTGTCTCCCTAGGGGGCACCTGTCATCTTTGTTAAGAAAAAGGACAGAACCATGAGACTTTCCATAGATTACCGTCAGTTGAATAAGATGACCATTAGATGAATAAATGCTAAGTAAGCCCAAGATTCAAGGATAGATTCCACCTACTTGACATAAAGAGGACTCATCAGTAAACTGAAATAAAACAATATGCAAGTAAACCTTATTTATATTACAAAAAAGGAAAATGCTTAGTTAATGTATTTGAGATTAGGTAATACAAATCATTTGACTGTTTCTTTTTCTAATAACCTTTAGCTGTTAGTAAACTGCAGTTTCAACATTTTATGTTATCTCAAAATTTTATTTTTTTGTGAAAATTTGGGGTTTTGACACTCTGTCTCATCATTTCCAACTCGGAAATTTTTCCCATAACATCTTCCTCTTATTCATTGGGGTTTTGTGCATCATCATACATGTCGGTTCTCATGGCTTAGCCAAACCAACTTTACCAAACTACACTATCTAGAATTCTTCCCTTTGAAGGTGACTATAATTCTGCAAAATCTGTTAATAAACAAAATTTGTTAGATGCACAATGAAATAAGAAGTAAAACCATTTACCAATAGCTCTGTTAACTATTCAACTTGGCCCATCAAGGCCCAATGCTACAACCCGCAGATCTGATACCACACTGTCACGTCCCCTCATGTCCATTAGAGAGAGAACGCGACCATTTCTGCTACCTAATTGATGCAGGAGCATCCAACACGAATTTCAATGAATTTTGTATGTAGTTTGATGGATTCTCGATTTTTGCAGAAATCTATAGACATGATTTCATCTTGCATTCACTCTATTCAAGTATATGTATAAATTCTCTAACTTCCCAATAGCAGAGAAATGGATCTTGTTAATGATCAATTCAACGATCTACGAATACATATCTAGGAGGAGATCGTACGACGAAGAAATATCACGACGGATATCGACGGTCATAATCTGTTCTGCATCTGGAAGCAGATCAACGGTTGAGATTCAACCCGCAAGAATCAAAGGTGTAGAAATCCTGATTTTGTGGAATTAGGGTATGGAAATTGTGATCCCGCATCCCGTATGTGGAATAGACAATTGCAGAAAGAGAGATCTGCAAAGCCGCATCCCGCATCTTGCATCCCCCAAGTTGCAGAAAGGAGAGTTGCGAAAGGAAATCTGCGGGGAACAGAATTTATAGAAGGATGTTTCTGCATCCCACATCCTGCATCCTGAAATTTGTGGAAATGAGAGTTATGAAAGGAAATTCAACCTGCTAAGAAAAGTCTTGGATAGATTTGGTCATTCAGTCCATCACCAATCTAATAATCTAAGCCCCAAAACGTAATTTAAAAATGAATTGAATACATAGACAAGAATACTTATCTTGAAAGAAGTTTCTCGAGTGATCTCCACTGTTCATTCATTCAACAACAAAGGAGACCCCGAACCTTTGTGCGGCTGGGGATGGTAACAACAAGCGAACAACCCAAAACAAAACATGGTTCTGCAAATAGGACGAACGCACAGTGCACGTGAACATAATGGAATAGAGAATGATCAAAATGGACCACAATGTTTCAGTCAGAGCCAGATGATGGACTGGGCATGCACACTAAGGAAAAACTGAAAATGTGAAGGATAAAAACCCAGGAAGGTTCAACTACCTAAGAGCTCCACGTGAATGAAGGATGGATGATCAAAAACTTCCCGCCATTCCCCAAAACATGAGGGAATATGAAAACATGAATGCATGAGGGAATGGGCATACGTTTTTGGGTGTTTTCTTTTGACACATGGATTTTCCACAATGGCTCAAGGTTAAACACCCCCCTCCCCTTATCCTTAGGAAATCATGACCCCATCTCATTATTTCTTGCATTGACATAGCTGGTTGTGGGTTTTTTAATTAAATTTCATATTTATATGATGTCCAAAATTATAATGTGTCAGCTAGCACAAAATACCATCGACATCGATTTTAATCATCAAAACATAAAACGCTAAATCAATGGTGGGGCTTTTGCCTTTAGCTCCACACCATGATTAATTACAATATTTACATCATATATATTTAATGCAAATGGGGTCAAAACCGGGGTGTTACAACTATTATAAAAAAATAATAGTTTTTTAAAGAAAACTAAAATATATATAATAATAATAGTTTATTATTATTAAAATATTTTTGGGGGAATAGATAAATATTAGGGTTTTGGTGAAGAGAAATGGTATGGAAGAGTAAATGGTAACAGGTGGACAAGGTGTAATGGTATGGATGAATTTATGGTTTTAAAATTATAATAATAATAATAATAATATAATAATGGCATTATTACTATATAGGTTTTTTTTAGGTGGGGGATTATAATATTAAAATAATAATAATTATCAATAATAATAATATATTTTCTAATATTTATGTTGTTTTGGATGGGAATATAGAGATGGGAGATATTTGCAAAGAGAGACTGGATATGGGAGAATTAGAAAATAAAGCCATGGGCCACTTTTATAAAACCAAGGATTGGTTCTATAAAACCATGAACTGGTTAGTTGATGGCTTTTTTTTTAACTTTTAATTTATATTATTTATGTTTACTTCTTTTTTTTTCCCTTTTTCCTTTTTCTTCTATTCCACAAGGATATTCCTTAATATCTTCAAATATTTAGTAATTGAATGGAACCACGAGCTTGTAATTTGTTTTCAATTCACCTGGAAAAAAGTTATTTAACCACAGGTGAAGGGGCTCTAATACCACTTGTAAGGCTATGGATTTACATGATTATCATAATAGATAATATATATATATTTAATAATGAATTGGTGATCTTTACAATAAATGTGCGTGGATTATATCTATGTGTGTGTGTGTGTGTGTGTGTGTGTGTGTATCCTGGTGGGCTAGCTCAAGTGGTTGAGTGTTGTAAGTTGTGAGAAAAAGGTCTCGGGGTCAAATCCTTGGGTGGCTATACATTGATATATAAGGGCCTCACTTGATGTCCCCATCAGGTTAGCTCCATAATCAGAGCGAGGGGTGAGGCCCCTTTGGGTGGCCCCCCATGATTTCTACCTAGGGACAGAGCAACCCACTGAGGACTTTGCGAACCACACTTTATATATATATATATATATATATATATGAAGATACACCTTTAAACAACGTGTCCTTCTAATGTCGACTTTTACATAAATAATTAATAACTAAACCAGCGAATAATATAATATACTTTTGGTTCATTACAGATGTCAATGCTATTTTCTCTATTTCATTAGTAGGTGGGTTCATAGTTAATATTATTTTGATTTTATCGACCCATGTGATTGCTTTTCGATCATCTAATCCATCATACTTAGGAAGGTCAATTTTCATTTTATTCCAATAACTTGTGTTATCTTAGTGTCTCCTATGGCTCTCATTTTTTCCTCCAGGGTTTGGTGGCTATCTTCTATGTACTAATGATTATGTTGATAATACATCTACCATTTCATTTAGATTAATGATTTTCTCTATATGCTTGGGAATTATGGCCATTACTTATTCCTTGTCCTCGATCATTTTTCTTAACTCCTCTAACCAATGATCTTCAAATTGTTCATACACCTTGTTAATTTTTATTTTGAAAAACATATTCATTATCTTAATTAATTTATCGATTTTGTTTATTAATGTGTTTTGTCCATCCATTGAATCTTTTTTACCATACAGCATATCATTTTGAACTTTCTCGACATTACTGAGATGTTGTCTTACACTATTAACTTGATCTCTATATTGATTTAAATCAGCATGAAATTCATCATTGTTAACCATCTTGAGGTTGGGATTCTCTATGAACCCACTTTAATTTGAGAATTTTTTGAGAAAAAGTGACTTTAAAAAATAAGATTTATAAACTTTATTTTATAAATTCTCTCTGTTAAAAAAAATTGACTTTACAAGTCAAAATAAATAAAAATAATAAAGTGACTACTTTTATAATAAAAAAAATTAACCATAGCCGATGAATTGTAGGACACGACTCTAGTGAAGGGTCATGTGTGAATTTAACTAATGCGAGGCATGTACCAATCAGGCTTCAAATTTGAAGCCTTCAGAGCCCTTCAAAGGCCATTTTACCCTTCATAGAAGGCCACCAAAATTTTTACCATGCAAAAAAAAGTTAGTTTCATTTCCATCCCATCAATAATGAAATTGAGTAACCCTAGGTAAATTTGCAACAGAAGGGCAACTACAAAATTTTCTCTTCTAGGGGTTATCAATGATTTAGTGGACTATGGAAGAGTAAGGACTCAGAGTCTGCCCAAGTTCCTTCAAATAGTCAGATCATGGATGAGGATCTTGGTCCCAATGGGCACAAACCACCGTGGGCCATTGTGCTTCCCAGTGCCAAGTTCAACTCGATGAGTCCTGACTATGACTTGGGATTTATTATACCAAAATCCTATCACCATCATATGATAAGACATTTGACATACCTACTTGCCCTGAATCCCAGCTTCTAGAGTGGAAACTAAATGGTTTTTCATCAATATTTCATACAAATTCCCAACACCGTGCATGCCCCTTTATCTAAGAGCGATACCCTTGTTCGCACCGCACATCATCGGTTTCCCATAAGGAGTGACACCACTTATTGTCCTTGGTCCATAAGTGGTTATTACCTGAACTGCTCTGTCATAGAAGGAGAAACACGGTACCCTAGGTAAAAATGGAAAAAGAGAAGTTTCTCAAGGCTTCTAGATGATAAGCCTCGTGTCTTGCCTTATCCCTACTACTGTGGTTTGGTTGATCTCAAGATCCCTCATCCTAGGATCTTAGAAGCCACCTCACCCACTAATTTCTCAACCATCTCTATCCATTAAAGCCTTATAAATAAGAGCTCATAGCCATGGTTGAGGGGAGAACATTTGAGGTATTGTTATGCTGTTGGATTGACCATTGGCCCAAGATCATTTGGAGAGAGCATAGAGAGCTAGAGTCGGAGCTTTTGGGGATGAGAAGGTCTGGTTTCATGGAGATGCATGTCAACACTAAGGCTTGGTTGTAAACTTATTCATATTCTTTAATGCAATTTGATTTATGTCCCACATATGTTGTTGTTGTTGTGATTTCGCATGTATGTTGCTAGATTCCTTAGTCACTAGCATATATTAGTAGATCATATTCTGGCTTCTTTGATCTATTTCATGTTGAGTGTGATTGCAGGTACACAGGTGGACTATCAAATCCTTGTATTCTAGATATCTACAGTGTCTAGGGAGAGTCTTCAACCTCTGTCCTCTCTTTGGTCTGGATCTGAACCATTCAAACCAGTGGAACACCTTGATGTCCACAGGAGGTGAAATATTCTAGCTAACAAATCTGGCGACTCTGCTAGGGATCGAGCCCAGGATTCAATGTTCACTTTTAAAGCATTTAATGGCATTGACATGCATTACTGATTCACCAACTTCATTAAATATTGGTCTAAGAGAATGTCATCCTGCCAACTTGGTTTTCCATTTAGCATCTTCATGTTCACTGAGTCACATGATCTCACAAATTACAAGTCACTTGAATATTTGATTATATGATGTGACTATCAAGGCTTCGTAAAGAAAAACTAATGGTGTTGTTTTTTGGGTTACAACTTACAAGTTGTAATTTATAATGCATTGAGCAATCTTTGTCGGATTTGAACATAACCTAGTCCAAGGGGTCTGTAAGTTGACAGACCGAGGTTTCACCTAGTGCCAGACATTTCTATGACCACCACAGGACCGAGATAACGAATCTTTGGTAGTAGGCTAACAGCACGCCACCTTTTTTTTGTGTTCATGAATCATATCCTATAGTAGTTAGTCTAGGATTCCAATATTTATTCGAATTTCCATTCATTTACTAGGGTTAGAATCATTTGAATCAACACTCCCACTTTCGCACGGTCCACCTAGGCCACTTAATCTGCCCGTCCCATTGGAGGAAGAGGGTTAGGAAACAGAGACAAAGGAAACTAGAATGGATTTCCAACAAAAGAGAAGGGTTGTACAATATGCATATAGTCATCTCTAAAAGAAATGAAAGAATTTTTCATATACCTAACTGAATATTATCATTACTTAATTTGTCGCAATGCTTACACAGTAACTCCTGCGCCCAAGCTAATTATGAGGGTTTGTTGCATCGACAATGGCTAAGATTTGGAGAGGCTTGTTGCCATGATTATACCACCAGAGGGTTTCTCCTACAAATATCACTATTATTTCTCCCCTCCTCACTCACCTCACCTTTTGACTTGAGTGCTCTTCTTCTTCTTCATCTTCCTCCCGTGGGCTCTCTAATTTGCGACCTGCTTTCAATCATCTTTATACAGAAGGAAACAATTGCGCATTTCAATTCCTCATTTCTTCAACGGTGCACAACTCAAAGGTGCCACCTACGTCACATGTAGGAGTAAGAGAAGCAAAGGTAGAACATTGGGTAGGATGGATTGATCTTCCCTGAAATTAAAGAGATTAGAGAAGCCTGTGGGAGAAAAAAACATTATCCTGGGTTTACAGTATAGAACAGTCGGAGGTCGAGAATTAGACTCTCAACTCTCCAATTCCATGTTTTAGTGTCTCCCTAATCTCTATTTCCCCCAGAGGATTTTGCAGAGCTAAGATGTTGACTTGGTTGTCGTGAATTTATAGGTATGTACACCATTTTGTACTTATGTAACATTTTATATATGGAGAAATGTTAAATGTGTTTCTTGTTGGAGTTCCTTCTCGTGTTATGAATATAAGGCTTTAAAACTTCTATATCGAAAATGTTGTTTGAAATTTGTAATGTATTATGTGATCGTGCGTCCACCAGACTAAGCCTCGAATACTCAATAGATGTAACCTTAAAAACCCAGTATATAAATGAAATCAGAACTAAAATTATTTATACTTTTCATATGCTATGACCACAACTTCGTTTGGGCAGAGGAGCAACAGAAAGAGCCTGGTATTTGCGTTCTGAATATGTCAATGCTCTTTATCTGTCGTGAATTGTAAACATTAAGTTGAAAGAAAGAAAAATAATTGAATACAAATGTTTGAATTATTCCAATTTCCTTAATGAAATCCAAAGTTTGAAAGGATAAAATATTTAACAACCGACACTGTAAATGTTGTAGACTCCGACCTCTTTGTTTTCCTGTCAGCCTTCTAATAATGGAAAAAATAAGCAAAAATTGTCTACCAATATATCTAAACAAGGGAATCCTCGATGGGCATTCATGAATGAGGGACTAAGAGTGCACTAAGATAGCAAAGAACATGGTTTCAACATCCTCACTGTCATAAGCCTCCCAAATGTGTGTTTATGATTCATCTTCCTTGTTGACTATGGTAGACACTAGACACCCAACTTGTAGTGATATTTGTTGGATAATTTTAAGTTCTTCCGTATATTGGACTAATAAATACTTAACCTTTCCGATAGGGATGATAATTTCGATATAGATTGGAGGGACTATCCATAATCCACCTAAAATTGGGGCTTTTATTTCATCACTTTGAATTGGGTGATAAAATCGATATACTGTTGGAGTATCGGGTACCTCCACATGGTTTAACCGCTGCACCTCTGGGAATATAAAACAAGTGGTTTAACCACCACTCCTGGTGATAGGACCTTGTGTTGGGTTTCAAATGTTTCAAATTTCATCAACATTTGCAGGTTTTGGTGTAACAACAAACCTTACATGGTATCAGAGCAGAGGTCTCAGGTTCAATTCCCCCGAGCTACGTCGGAGGCGGGGTGTTGGAGTATTGGGTACCTCCACATGGTATAACTACCGCACCTCTAGGAATATAAAACAAGCTGTTTAACCACCACTCCCGGTGATAGGACCTTGTGCTGGGTTTCAAATGTTTCAAATGTTCATCAACATTTGCAGGTTTTGGTGTAATGGCAAACCTTACATATACATTGGACGAACTATCGATAATCCACCTAAAATTGGGGCTTTTGTTTGATCACTTCGAATTGAGCATTTGGGGACATGATTCATAGCTGTTGAATTTAGGGTTGATAAAGAAGCTTTCTACCTAAAAGCATTAGGTATTGCATTCTGGGGTTTTTCTTTTAGGTAGTCCCAATCGCACTTGACCAATAGAGACACCATCGAGTGCAATCAATATTCCATTCAAAGGTCCTTCCAAATTCCAATCCCTTATTTAATCAACGACCTAACGACCGACTTTTTCACCGAACCAACAGAGTTGTCACTTATCTAAGTTAAATAAACTATATGCTCCAGGGACTGGGAGAGTAGAGACTTATTTATATATGTATGGACTTGCATTAGCTAAAATAATGATAATGTTTTATCCACGTGTGTGTCTTCATATTTGTATGAGATCTCGCTCCATGAGATGAATGGAAGAAGATGCCCCAACGGTTTCCAATGTGAATCATGTGAGGGCTATAGAGATTTGAATTATAGGTTTCCACACAATAATTGAGTGTGTATTATATTCATCTCTTGTGGGCTCCAAGAGGTTTAATAAATAGTTGTTGCTCCTAAAACATTTAGTTGGTGGCAATGATTTTCTTTTTATTTCTGATTTACAATTATTTTGTGTGCATCTGAAAGCCATAAACCATAATAGAACAAACAAAAATTAAAATTAAATGTTTAAATACTTGATATTTGTTGGAGAATTTGAATTGTTTTCGTAAATTAGATAAGATAAGATGTCAATATTGGAGAGACTTGGAAATGTTTTTTATTTTATTTTATTTCCAATTTGTAGGATTTATATAATTAAGGGCATATAAGGTATTTACTTTTATGAGGATAACCCCTACATTAGGGAGGCCACATGGATAAGAACGTGCATGTATGCATTGGATGTAAACCATTTCAATTTGTATTGACTTTGGTTCTTGATTTGTGCTCCCTCCATTACTAAAGTCTACCTACTACTCTTTCTTATGTCATGGATAGATAGATTTGTTCATGAATAGTTCATGAATAGATAGACTGAACCATTATAGGCACTATGGGAATTCCAACTAAATTTCATTACATTATAGGAACTACAGGCACTGAAAGAAATATATAGGGAGAGGAGAGTTTGCTATTACATAGGAAAGATAACATGTTTTTCATGGTGCATTTCACCTAGAGGGGTATATCTCCATCTTATTATTGTGACTAGTCTCAATCACTATTCCTTTGGGGTTACAAGCACATATTGTTTCGCAATGATTTTCTTTTCATTTCCAATTTCCAATAAGTTTGTGTACATTCGAAATTGATCTTATAAAAGAAAAAATCAATTACCTTTGAATATGAAAATAATCAAAGAGATGAATTGCTAAAACAAAAACGTTTTTAACCATAATTGACCTCATTTACAATGTTAAAAAACATGTCCCTCTTCAATTATTGCAGTGTTCTTTAATGAAATATAAGTTAAATTTTATTATAAAAATATTTGATAGCAATACAAGATTAGGTTGTATATTAATCTTAAAGTTTTAATTTTCTTTTAGAATTATGCCTTGGTTATACTAGAGTAAATGAGATATGATAATTTCGATTGCTTTTTTACATTAAATATCTCCTAGGTTATGGCCAATAACTTATTAAAACATTCTCTTAAATTATTCTTTTATATAAAAATTTGTAGTATTTCTAGGTTAGAATTAGATATTACATTTAGTTCTATTGTTTATAAAAAATAGGTTAAGTAATTCACAATTTATTCATTAAGGAAAATATTTAATATTAATAAATTTAATTTAGATTTTTATTCTATTCTAAGTTTAGAATCATTGTAGAAATTTAGGGTGTTTGTTTTAATCACAATTTAGAATTCCTTATCATCTAGCTTAACATTTTTAGGGTTTGGGTTTTGTCTTAGTTATATAGTCAACATTATCAATTTCCTAGTTTTCTCTTGAAATGTGTTGTTAAAGATATATTAATAAATATGTATTAGTTACTTAACTAGACTCATTGTATTGATGATGAACCTTGATAAAGGTTTGTAATATTGACATATCAAATGGAGATTACAATTACCTTGGATACCACTCCTCAAACCTATCAACCCATAATTTAAAAGAAGAGATTGTAAATATGTGTTTTTTTTGTCAAAATGACATTTTTTAATCATGTAAGGTTCACAAAGAGATTACAGTATATAAGAGATTACAGTATATAATAGTCCTTGTTTTTTGTCTAACCTTTTCACATATATATAAGATGGAATTTTGAAAAGATAATTGTGGAAGCGCTCTTGTGTGAGATCCAATTACTAGTAAGATCCACATTGAAGTTTGAAGGATACTTTTTCAATGTGTTTGAATAATAATTATATGCAGTGATTTTTGAAAAGAGAAATGAGAATCCTTATCAATCCCTCTCATTTGACATCTAGATGTTAGTAGACTCAAGACTAAAGTTTGAAGGATAAATTTTCAAATGTTCTAATACTTAGATTTATTACGGTGAAAATGATGCTTAGCGATTAGGTGGAGTTTGAAATTGAATGGCTAGACCATATCAATTAGCTTTGTGATGGTATTTGTAACTTTTTTTTTGTTATTAATGGAAATGTGGAAAAAACTTATTTTTTTAGTTGGAAAGATAATAATCCAATGATTTTAATAGCATGAGGAAAAGTTCATTTCAAAACATGTAAGGTAAAATGTCATGGAAAAGTTATTCTTCTATTTTTTTTACGTTTATGTTGTTTCTTTAAACCATTGGTTATGGTAATGATCAAGTGGTCACAACAAGGATCAACAGTTTTAAATCTCTGAGGGATGTACAATGTTAGACATACACTAGTTTTAGGTGGATATGTTGGCATTGGACAAAAATCATCTTTTTATTTTTTCTTATTAATGTTAGGAATCTCATGCCTCATCTCTTTTGTCCTTGTAACATAGCACTTCTAGTAGTGGAGCTCTTCTCAGAACAATTCTAGACACAAATAAGCTTTAGTGCTCCATGAGGCTACTTTCATCCCCAATTTCATATTATGCATTCAAATAAGGTCGTGAGTAGTTCTCAACTACTCTAATCACTTTCTCATGATAAGAAACAAACATTTCCCTTCAATAAATAAATAGGTCAAAGAACAATGAAATACAAAAATCCATTACTCCTAACCATTAACCAATACTCCTAAGGGTTATCACTATGTTCACATTAACAAAACAAGTGCACAAATCTCTTTCTAAATGGGATTTTTCCCAATCTCATCTTCCATCACCACTTCATGTTCTTCATTCTCAACCTTTATTTAGTCTGTCATCCTCTATACTAACTTTTGGGTAATCCCCATAAAAATAATTTGGATGTGATAAATCATCATGTACATGGTTTACCTCACTAATACCATGTAAATGTTGAATCACTTGAAATTTCTTCTTATTGTCATTTTTTTCTATACACAACTTTTAATAAATAATGAAATTTTGTTATAAAATTACATTTTCAAATGAAAAGAATAAATTATTTTTAGATGTCAAACATTAAAGGGTTCAATTTCTCATAGCCCTTCAAAGTGAAATGGAACCCTGCCCTTCAATTTTGATCCCTGGTACCAATTAAGTCATGTGTTGACTTAATTGACCCAAAAATCAACTACGACTTAATACATAATTCACTTGGACGTACGTAAAGAATGGTGTATGAGATGCAGCGATGTACGAATTTGGTACAGATGGATTAGACTATGGATGACTTGTGAGGTGATGTATCTGTATGGACGAGTATGGCACGAAATTGGGATGTATGGATTGGCTTCTCTACGGGTTGCAAAGGGTCTAGTGTATCTTGAGAGCATATCTTCATATAATGATGTTTCTAAAAGTACAATCCAAAATTGGGAGCCTCCCAAGCAAATATCGTCGTTACCATTCCTATTAATGTTGGTTTTGAGGAAGATCCATAAGTCTTATTCGTAGGATCCCGGTGTCCTAAGGAGAGAGAAAAATTTATCCCTTTTCCATGGATTCAAGGATATCTTTGCAAGGTTTTAATGAGACCTTAGAAGCTTCGATACTATTATTATTGAAAAATATATTCCTTTCAAGGAAGGAGCTACACCTATGTGGCAAAAGAAACAGTAAGTAAATACTAAGATCGACATTGTCACAAGGAAGGAGTTTGAAAAAATGCTAGAGGACTATATTATTTTCCTTGTATACTATTCCAAATTGGTTCCAATTTAATTCCAGTTAAGAAAAAGAATGGCAACATTTGTCTTTTATATATTTTAGAGACCCCAACAAGGTTAGCATCAAAGATAACTATCCCCTATCGTTCATGGACGCTATTCTACATCAAGTTGTTGGCTCTGAGATTTTGTATTTTCTATATGACTTCTCAATCTACATTCATATTAATATTAACCCCATATATCGATACAAGACCATAGTTTCCAAGAGATGCGGTAGATTTTCATATCACCGTATTCCTTTTGGACTTATAAATGTCAACACCACTTTCTAAAGGGTAATGCATATTTATTTCGATGACTTAATAAGGGTTATTATCCAAATATTATTATATGAATTTATTGTTCATTCGAAGAGAGCCAACCACTTTGACCATCTTCATAAGGATTTTCTTAGATTTACAAAATTTGGCATTTTCATGAAACCCTGACAAGTCCATTTTCAGCGTTTAAGAGGGGGGAATTTTAGGGTATATCATTTTTGAGTGGTTTATGAAGATTGATTCAGAGAGAATATGATTCACCCAAAATATACCTCCTACATCAAAGAAAGTTGTCCAATCCTTTATGGGAAATTTCAATTTTGTGCATCTATTTGTGTCGAATTTTGCCCATATTATTAAGCATATCCATATGTTATTGTATAAGGACGTAGAATTAAATTGTAATGAAGGAGTGAAATCCTCCTTTAAAGCCATAAAAAATTCAATGTTTATGCTCTTTCCCTCTCCAAGACTAATTTCGACTGAAATTTTCAATATATACCAATGCAACCGAACATGCTATTTTGACCAGCCTTGTCTATCTTGACTCTGATAAACATGAGAAAACTATAGAGTTCATGATTCAAATCTTATTCAAGTTTGAGGTCAGTTTTTCTTTGATTGAAAAGCATGCATTGGCCCTAGTCACAGCCCTCAAATATTTTTTCCATTATGTTCTTGGAAGGCATACAACTATAAAGGTGCCTCTCCTTGCTGTGAAGTACTTGTTGTCTCAAACTTACTTGCAAGGAAAATTATCCAATTGATAAGAGTTTGACATTGAGTTTCCCATTTATTAGGACATCAAAATTCAATACATGTCCCTTCTTCTAATCGAACATCTTGAGATTGATTCCCCATATATTGAGGAGGACTATGAGTCCTTGTTTTCAATGTTTACATTTGAATACGCAATGTGGAATATGGCGTTGCCACTCATTCCTGGTATGAGAATATTATGCTTTACCTTTATACACAAACCTTCCCTCCTAATATGAATCCCAATGACAAAAAAATTTAAGGCTTGAAAGCAGCAAATACACCATGCTAAATAATTGCCTCTTTCATTCACATATTAACAACATGCTCCTTCGATGTCTTGGTAGATGTCGATCCTAAACTATCTTTCATGAGTTCCAGGATGGATCCCATCTCCAGTTTCACTTAGGATGACATTTCACCGCTAAGGAAACATCCCACAATTCCATGTGTTATGGGTTCTATTGGCTCACTATGTTTTGTGACATGTTTGAATTTGTAAGAAATTGTCATTGTTGTCAGCATGTTGTCAGCCCTTAGAAACTCATTTATTTACCCCTTCATTTATTGATTGACCTTGTTTCCTACTCGAAGTGGGGTTTGGATTCCATTGGCCCTATATACTCACCTATTTCTGTCGAATATATTTGTATCCTCGCCATGACCGATTACTTTAGTTAGTGGTATAAAGTCATGCCTTTAAAAAATACTAAGTCCTAGCAAGTGGTAGTGTTCCTTCAAGAAAACAGATTTTCCCATTTTGGATTTCCACTTGAAATTATCAATGACAATGGGGGTTATTTCTTATCTAAATGGGTCCTTGGATTATGTTAGCATTATAATTATTTTATCTACATCTTCTCCCTACTACCCTTAGGGTAATTACCTATTGAGTCGATGAACAAAAAATTGATCACAATCATTAAGCGAATGATTGGGGAAAATCCTAAGGATTGGTATCTACACTTGTTCCATTCTTTATGGGTCATTCGAACCACTACCAAAACAATCCATGAAAAAACCTCTTTCATATGTGTTTACAGGAAAGAATTTGTCATGACATCTGAGCTTCAAATCATGACCTGTCACTTATATTTTCAAACCAAGGATTTAGATAGCAACCCCATTTGCTAACATTTTAGTTTTGTCTTAGCCCTTGAGGAATATGGGAAATTTCTGCTTGAAAATGTGAAAAAGAGTAAACATGTCATAAATAAAATCCATGACAAGAAATCCAAAACAATATCTTATCATGTCATCCAAAGGGTACTATTATGGGACTCTGGTCATGAATACAAGGGTAAGCATACTAAGTTCCAAAAATTATGGTTTGGCCATTTCATTGTCGTACAATATCTCAAGATTAATGCTTATCATTTAAAGGACCACAAGGAGAGATTACTTTCCCATTTTGTAAATGTCTTGTTCTGGAAACCCTATTATTATTCAAATCTCTCTTAACTCTAACCAATTGATATAAGAAGAAAAATCATAAAAATAAAAAATAAAAATGAGAAGAAAGAAAAAAGAAAAACGTAGTTGCTTCTTGTTTTTTGTTCTGAAATTTCTTTTCTCCTTTAGTTTTGTTTCAATCATACCTTGCTTAGTTTATTTGTTGATCTAGTTTTGTTTGTCTTTTACTTTATGTGATTGCCCAAGTATTTTCTTTGGAGTTTGATGTCTTTTCAATTGAAATTTGGTTGAACTTGATTTTTAATTCCTTAAGTGCATAAATATTGAATACTTGAAATCAATGAACCATTCATACACATAAACATTCAAACATAACACGAGATGTACCCTAGGGAAAACACTCAAAAAAATGAGGATGAAAAACCCTATCAAATATTGTAAGTATAATTATGATAGATAGCAAAGAATGTCTTTTACAATAGCAAATCGATTTCAGAACCAGAGGTGCAAGATAAGAGAGAAAAAACACACCAAGTGTAGATACTAAGCAATAGAGAAGAGAAAAGGATTGGATCAATACAACTGAGTGCACTGCACTAGCAAATAAAGTCATATGTAAGAGGTAGTGTATCACTGCATGGGTGAAGGATGCTACATGCATAAAATAGGGGGTCGTTGCATGAGGTAATAAATGTACCTCCAAATAATGAATCCATGCATAACATAATGTGCCATGCCTTTCATGTTTGACATTAAATTTATCTCAAATTACATCAGGATGAACTCCCCTTCTAATTGGATGTAGGATCACTTAGTTAGGATGCTAAATGAAGTGTCATCATGCAATATATGGAACTCAAGTGACATAACTTAAGTGTCATATTTGAACTTAAGTGTTTTCTCATAGTTTAACTAAAGGGTCATCTTTTAATTTAACTAAAGTGTCGTCATGCAAAACACTTTAGTTAACTAGTTCCTTTTTAATAACATTTTAGTTAACTATCATTAACTCAAATCATGTTGATTTATTTACTAAAGTGACCACTATGTGTTATTCTTTAATTAATCGAGCCATACATTGTCACTTTAACTGAAGCTTTAACAATTTGAGTTCACTTTAATCAACTGAAGTTCTCTTCTGAATTCTCTTTGGTATCTATGTGTTTATCTTTATTTCTTATCTTTATTGCATGGTCAATATATACTAACTTTAATTTATCTATCATATCATATTATACTAATAATATTTTTCAGATTATGTGATCATATTATATTACTCTCAGACCAAGTGATCATATGCTAAAATAATTCACTCTAGTGGTGGTCAGTCTCTAGAGGAGACATAATAGCTTTATCCATCTCGAATGACCATGGTTAGTAATATATCACACAATATTAATGCTTCGACATGCAAAGCATCACCTCTACACTAGAGGTCAACCTTAACACATGAGGATCTGACTTGACACACAAGTCCTTAGCCTTTTCTAGCAACATTGTACAACATTGTCACTTGACATATCAAAGTATTTTCCTCAAACCAGGAGGAATAACCTTTTACACTGAAGGCTTGGTCATCGTTGATTCTAACTCAAGAATTTACTCCAAGTTCCTAAGTCCAACTCGTTATCCCTACCTCAACACATGATGTCTAATACAGACACAATATTGGCTTGGAGAATGAATCATTATCTTGTAACTTTAACAATCCCTCTCAGCGAGGGAGGCATTATTTTCCACGCCAATATTTTCTCGGAAGTACCTATACTTCATTATCAACAGAGGCTTAGTTAACACATCTGCAATCTTCTCAATAATAGAATTGTCCTAAATTTGTATTGTACCTCACTAGGCCATGAATTTTATCAAGTAATACTTCATCTCAATGTGTTTTGACTTATCACGAAACACAGACTTTTCTAAGAGCTTATACAATTATGATTATTAGCTCGAGTGTCTATAAGCTTCATCCTGAACAACCTATCAAGTAGATTCATAATCCACAGTACTTCTCGATAGGTATTACTAGCTGAAATATACTTTGTTGATATACTACTAGTTGAAATACACTTTACTTATGTAGTACTAGCCACAATAAACTATTGCTTCTATAGTACTATCCACAATACATTATGCTTATGTAATACTAGCCGCAATACACTTTGTTTTTGTAGTACTAGTCATAATACACTATCCTAATATTAGTTAGCATAAACAAGTAACTTTACCTCACCACTAGGGGCATATATGAGTCCATAAGAAAATGTACCTCGAAGGTACCTAAGAACATGCTTAGTAGCAATCCAATGTTTATGTCCATGCTTAGACATGATCCGGCGTAAAACATAACATATAAAAGGTATACTACGTATCAATTAAATTAAGGGACCAATAAGTCATCTATACTTGGTACCATCCACTAGTTATGATTCAGATTCTAACTCATGTAATTTCCTCAAACTAGAAACTATCGGTGTAAACATGTATTTGCAATCCACCATACCAAACCTTCACAACATGTCAAATGTGTGTTTTCTTTGCAAAAGTAAAATCACATATTTCATTTTCCAAACTTCAAGAAGGGGGTGCATAAGACTCAAGTCTTCAAACTTAAAAGTGAGATCCCTCTTCCACTGAACTATCTATTGTTCCTCTCTAGTAAGGAACAAAAACAACAACATAGAGAACCAATATCAATGATTGGTTCTTCACAATCTTGAAGTACATGTTTGGATCAACTTTGCTCTTAGATAACCCCAGTCTTTGAAGATAGCTTTCAATTCTTGAATACCAAGCCCTTGAGGCTTGCTTAATCCCATCCAAGGCTTTATTCTGTTTATATACATGGGACTCTTCACATAAATTAAAACCCCCTCATTTTTTTGTATGTAAAACCTCTTCCTCAACCTCACTATTGAGGAAGGAAGTATTCACATCCAATTGGTGAAGCTTCGATCCTAGAACAAATGCAAGTGAGATCTTATCTCGAATTGTGGTGTACCTAACCATAGTAGTGAATGTCTCATCATAGTCGTACCTATGCCTTCTTTTTTAGAGAAACCTCAAGAAATGAATCTAGATTTATACTTTTTTATACTACCATTAGAATCATGCTTGATCTTATAAAGCTATCAAGAAGTTACTATGGAATTCCCTTCAATGTTTAGGAAAAACTTCCCAAACATTATTCTTTATAATAAATTTGTATTCTTCTACCATTACATATTTTCATACTTGTTTCTTAGTAGCTTCTTCATAGGTGGAAGGTTCTAAATCACTAATATGCCTCATCTGTGCAACATACCCTGAATATCCTTCAGGTATATTTCTCTCTATATATGATCCTACTAGTTCTCCATGCTTTTTGGCATCTTATAGAATCTCTTGACACCATGCAAATCTTCTCTTAGAAGCATATTCATCCACTGACCTCCCAACCAGTTCTACTGGTTCTTTGGGAGCTAGTGAATATCAGAAGTCTTATGGCTTCTCCCTCTCAACATATGAATGGGGATAACTAGAAACTGGGTTCTCCATTATGGGATTATCTTGCTCCTCCATGTCTAAATCACACGAAATCTCTTTAGAGCACTTGAAAGCATCCTCTTCACGGAATGTCACATCTCTGTTGATTTCAATGTGTCTTTCACCGTGTACATATATTTTGTAGGATTTAGATGATTCGTTGTAACCAACAAATGTGCCCTTCTTTCTGGATGGATCCATCTTTGTCCTTTTTTTCTTTCACCATCTTCCACCGAAATGAATCCATATTCAATACTTGTCATTCTCCGCTTGTAGGTCATAGAATATGGGCTTTCCCTACAAGAAAATTTTAGTACAATGATTAGCAACATTGCATAATCATGAAATTCAATCATATGAATATTTCAATGCATGACAAATAGCTCACATAGTCATGCAAAAATTTTAGCCAATGTTTCAGCACAACTTCCATCCAGATTTCATGGAATGTTATGCAACCCCATATGCTACGTATTTAATCATAACATGTACTACATGAAATTATTATTTTCTAGTAAAAGAAAATTATAACATATGCTCATCATGTCATACTAGAACATACTTCCAAATTCTAGGAATACAAATCTCAATATAACTATGATGAAACATATTTAAAACCATTCACATTTTATTTACAAGATCATTTGATAATAAAAATACAAATACTTGTCTCTTATTGTTTTGTGGGCTCCCTCTTTATCTCTGCTTCCTTGTGGAGATAAATGAAGTCCTTAGATATTGATCTTATTTCTTGACAGATGTTCATTGCACATTAACTTGCCAAAATTAGTGGCATTCAAGATGTAGCGAATCATTGTATGGGGAATTAGGCTCCCATGCAAACCATAACAAATGATCTCTTGAATAATTTTCTTTGCACTTCGGTTTCTTCTGTTGAATTTTGGTTGAGCTTTGATCTTTAAAAATTTAAGTGTGGAAATACTGAATACTTGAAACAATGAGCCATTCAATCACATAAAACACATTCAACCATAACATGGGATGTACCATAGGAAAAACATTCAAAATGATGAGCATGAAAACCCTATCAAATCTCCGCAGTATAATTATGATAGATAGCAGAGAATGTCTTTTACAATAACAAATTTCTTACAGAAGATAAGAGATCACAAAAAACGCTTGGTATAGATACTGAGAAATTGGGAAGAGAGAACAATCAAATGAACTTTCCAATGACTTTAATACAATAAATAGCATGTCAAGTCAATTCCATGCAATGGCATGAGGAATTAGCCTCCCATGCAAACTATAGTGAATTGTCTCCTTGGATAAATTATGTGCACCTCAATTTCTTCAATCATGCATAGTCAATGTTTCATGCCTTTCATCTTTGACATTCGATATTGTTTGACTAACTTTGGAGTGAACTCCCCTTCTAACTAGATGTATGATCACTTAGTTAAGAAGATAACATGAAGTTTCATCATGCAATAAATGGAACTCAAATGTCATAACTTAAGTGTTGTATTTTAACTTAAGTGTCATATTTTAGTTTAACTAAAATGTCGTCTTTTATTTTAACTAAAGTGTCTTCATGCAAAACACTTCAGTTAACTAATACCTTTTCTTAACACTTTAGTTAATTAATCTTAACTTAAATCGTGTTGGTTAATTTGCTGAAGTGACCACTATGAGTTCTCTTTTAATTAACTAATGCATCCCTTATTTCTTTAACTTAATATTAATAATATTTAACTGAAGCATACATTGTCCGATTAACTAAAGCTTTATAATTTGATTTCATCTTAGTCAACTTAAGTCATCTCATGTGTAATTCAAATTCTCTTCTTCTCCATGCATTTATCTTTATCTCTTATCTTTTTACTGCATGGTCAATATGTGCTAACTTTAATTATCTATCAATTGGATTATCGAAATATTTATCGGATGTTGTGATCATATTATATTACTCTAAACCAAATGATCATTTGTTAAAATGATTCACTCTAGAGGTGACCAGTCTCTAACGGACACTTAATAGCAATCAATGATCGTGGTTATTAATACATCACATAACATTAAATGCTTCAACAAGAAAATGATTACCTCTATACGAGACATCCACCCCATGAGTGCCTACTACAACTGGAGGTCCACAATAGAATCTTGACTTGACACATAATTATGGTGCCTTATCCAACAAGACTTTACAACATAATAACTTTGATAAATCAAAGCATTCACCTCTATATGAGAGGAATAAACTTTATACGAAAGTCTTAGTCATTCTTGAGTCCAACCCAAGAATCTACTACAAGTACCTAAGTCCAACTTAGGTTTCACTTCCTCGCCACATGAGGAACAATCCTGGTTGCACTATATTGGCTTGGAGAATGACTCGTGATGTTATAGATTTAACACTCCCTCTCAATGAGGGAGTAATTCTCTATTATATAAATCTTGTCTATGAATTACCTAAACTTCATCACTTACAGAGGCTTTGTTAACACATCTACAATTTTCTCATCAGTAACAATATACCGAAGTCGTACCTTTTTGGACCATGTCTCTGATGAAGTGATACTTCATCTCAATGTGTTTTATCATAAAACACAGGTTTTTCATAAATTTTGATACATCTTTTATAATCACGGTGGATAACTGTAGACTTTAGCTTTTAACCCAACAAGTAGCTTCCCAAGCCACACTGCTTCTTGACAGGTAGTACTAGCAAATCAAAATACTCTACTTCCATAGTACTAGACGAAAATGTACCTCAAAGGTGCCTAAGCATATGCTTAGTAGTAAACATAAAATATAACATATCTACTATGTATTAATACATTAAGGGACCAATAAAATACCTATTTTATGGTAGCATCAACTAGATTCGATCCAGAATCTGAGTCATGTAGTTTCCTTAAACTAAACCATGGATTTGTAATCCATCATACCAAACCTTCACAACACATCAAATGTGTAATTTTATTGCAAAATTAAAATATCACCTTTTTCCAATCTTCAACACTTTCTTTATGCTAGTTGACTTCTAGAACCTTCTATGGTCTAGAAAATTTCTATATGAGCTTGTCATTCTTTGTGATGTTCTCCAAGGTTTGACCACTTTCAATGTGGTTTCATTTTTCTTTTCTATCTTGCAGTACCTCACTAGCCAATCATATGGCTCTCTGACCTATCCAAGAGGTTTGAATACTCCTAAAAATGACTGACTATAACTAGCCTGAGTATATGATAGTCATTGATAGTCTTGGAAACCTTGACTATTATCTGATATTCATCGAAGATATTGACTATGTCTCTACTCATGTGGGTGAAATCCACGAGATATACTACATCCTGTGGCTTTCTGATTCATGTACAATGACTTATCTCAGCTATGTACAGCTTAGTGTCACATTTGTTGCATGGATTAACTGATCCATGTTCCACTACATAGTTAATTTGAGCCATATATTGTTGTATGGAATAACCTGTGTCGGAGTCATGTACCACTACATGGATTACCAGTGGGGATAACTCCTTATTCATGTCCCATTTACTTACTAGTGGGTATTTTATCTATTTGTTGTTGTCTATGGAGAAACATTAATACTCCCTCTAAACTATAGGAGTTATTCTTTAGTACACCAAGCTTGTCTAGGAATTACTCAACTTTACTTTGGACAAAGGATTAGTAAGTATATTGAAAATTTTCTCATATATGGATATGTATTGGAGTTAAACTACTCCTTTCTACACCATGTGCCATATATAACCTATTCGAGACACATCTGATTCCATATCCAATCACACCATGTAATTACCTCAACACATGCTTTGTTGTACATGTCTATGTACTGACTGCAATGCATACATCCAGCCTAGTGTTAACCAGGTACATATCAACTGACTATGAGATCCTCTGAATATGAAGAAGAATCAGCTTCAATTCTTCATCATATGTGTGTCCATGGGCTTATAGTCCATCGTCCCGAGTCTCTTTAGGATCTCTACCATGTATTTTCCTTCATTAAGGAAAATCTTATCTAGTTTCTACCACACCTATAATCCTAAGAACCATACTAATATTCTTGAGTACTATGATTTTATTCCTTCTGTATATGATCACCATGCAAGTCTCCTCTTAACACAAAGTTCATTAACCAGTTCTACTGGTTATTCATGAGCTAGTGAATCTAAGAAATCTTATGGTTTCTCCCTATCAACATTTGAATGGGGAGAATCGCAATTTGGGTCCTCTTTCATGGAAGTCGCATGATCTTCCATGTATGTATCATGTTGAACCTCTTTTGATTGCTTGAATATAGCATCTTCATAGAAGGTCACCTCTCAACTAACTTCAATGTGTCTTTCACCTAGAACATATATTCTATAGGATTTGGATCATTTGCTATAATCAACAAATATTCCCTTCTTTTTAGGTGTCTTCCTCTTTGTCCTCTTTTCTTTATGTAAATGAATGTATATAGGACTAACCAAATGTATTTGGGATTTTTCTCTTCTATAATAGTATTAGGGATTCTATTCAAGATGTATAAATTGTTGGAGCTTTTTTCCCATGGAAACATAGGAACCTCTCGATCTGCTCCTAGAAGCAGTGTTCTCTCTTTCAGGATCTGCCATTGGAATGGATCCACATTCAATACTTGTCATTCTTCACTTTTAGGTCATAAAATATGGTTTTTCCCTACAAGCTAAATTTATTCTAATGATTAGCAACATTGCATAGTCATGAAATTCAATCATATGAATATTTTAATGTACTGGAAAAGGTTCACACAGTCATGTACATATTTTAATCAATGTTTCAGCACAACCACCATTCATATCTCATGAAATGTTATGCAGCCCCATATTATTTTTTTAAATAACCATATCATGTACTACATGATTTTTACTATTCGCCAATAACATAAAATTATAACATATTCTCATCATGTTACACTATAACATACTTCCTAATTCTAGGAATACAAATATGTATCTAACTACATTGAAGCATATTCAAAACCAATTAGATATGATAAGAGAATATAATAATCAAAACACAAATACTTTTCTTTATTTTTTTGTGTAGGATCCCTCTTGATCTCTGATTCCTTGCAGATATTTCTTGAGTCCCTAGGTATTGATATTCTTCTTCACTTTCAAATTTGATTTCATGCAAGAGGTAGTGAAACTCTGCAAGGGAATTTATGGTCCTGTGCAAACTAAAGTCAATGAAATCATATGTGAACTTTAAAGGAAATACTCCTTTCGACAGTCGTCCTCTTTTTCCTTGGATTAGTTCTTCGTAGTTTCATCTTCTATAGCAATAGAAGCATGAAATTGGATTTTACCCTTTTTCTTTGCTTGGAACTCCCTTGCAAAATAACTCTTGTTTTTGCAATTGAAACATCTCATCTTCAACTTGTCAAATTATTTGTGCTACACCTTCTTATTCGCATGATAAAACTTCTTCTAAAAGAATTCATTCTTTCCTTTCTTCATCCTTTCCATGAGGGAAAGGTTTTCTTCTTCGGTGCACATTGTCTTGCTCTATATTTGACCCTCCTCTTGGAGGAATTCATGGCAGCACCTTTAAAATTTAGGTTGTGCCTCTTGGCCATTCACCGAAACTAATAATGTCTCCCATAAGGATGGAAGACCATCAATAATGGTTTGGAGAAAATCCTCTTTAAACACCAATTCTCCAATACTAGCAAGTTGATCTCTTACCCGAGAGATATTGGTGAAGAAAGAGGCCATCGTCTCATCCTTATCCATCTTTAGGGTTTGTAGTTTATTCTTTAATTCCCTCATATGACTCTAGACCTTCTTATTATATAGGTTTTTCAATGTATCAAAACACTCATTTGTGGTCTTCAATGGAGTGATCATGTACATTAAGTTGTCCTTCACTTAATCATACTTCATTTGTTTGTCCTTATCTTTATTCTTCTTGTAGTTTATGTACCACATTGGATACATAGTTATCCAAGTCATGTTCCTCTAGGATGTTCAGAACCCTGGACTTCCAAGTGCTGAAACTCAAAGTTCCCTTAAGACAGTCTTCTGGTCGTACTGAGATCAATGACATTGTCTTCAAGTCTTGCGCTCAACTCCTCAATATACACGTAGGCTCAATATTGTTGGACAAATATTAGCTCCCTCATTCCCTAAGATCTGATATGATCTTGAATTTTTTTTTAGATATGATCTTAAAACTTTAAGTTTGGAAATACTCAATACTTGAAACAATGAACCATCCAATCACATAAAACACATTCATCCATAACACAAGATGTACCCTAGGGAAAACCCTCAAAACAATGAGGATGAAAAACCCTTGCAAATATTCTCATTATAATTATGATAGATAGCAGAGAATGTATTTTACAATAGCATATTCTTTCGAAAGATAAGAGATCACAAAGAACCCTCAGTGTAGACACATGTAACATCCCTGACCCTCTGACCGGAGAAGAGGACGCTACCAAACCATCAAACATTCGGGAAACTAGCCCCATGAACATGAACATACATAAAATGCTGAAATAAAATTCTTAACACATAAAACATGCTAAGATGCATATTCATTCACATACACAGTGGAAGAAAACATACATCCAGGCATTAAACATGTTCATCATAGTTCATTAGCCATCAAATATAATTGCAGAGATGAAATAGACAAGGATACTTATCTCATGAAGAACTTGCCCCACAACCAGCTACGTCACTGCAATGTTCCACCCAACCATAGGCTAGTGTGCTCATCAATCTCTCAGCAACACTACCACCCCCGAGCTGGGCAGTATTCCCCAAGGAATAAGGGATTCAGCAGGCTTACACATATCCAAGGTACACAAATCAGCTAAGCCCACACAGTAGGGTTTATCAGGCCGTCAAGGAGCTATGAAAGGATAAATGCTAAGATGGTGGCCTCAATGGAGAGCTAAGGATGCCTACACCAAAGTTAACCTGACTTCTAAGACATCCACACACCCATCAACATGAATCATTCCTTTCTCTGCTTCACAGTCCCTTAGGCCCTGACTTCCCTTTCCAATACTCTTCAAGGGTTATGGAGAAGAAAGCAAGCAGTCTAAATCTATCTAAGTGGCTCCAAAAACCAGTTTTCTCAAGCATACCCAGCCTCTAATCCTACTCTCAACAGTTCGAAGACCAACCACTGCATACCGTAGTAAAACAAATAGTTCACATCTCTGTGAGGAAGATGAAGACAACAGGGTGACAACCCCAAATCAAAAGGGTGAACATAGCTCAAGTCAACAATGTGACTCAGAGTTGTTCTTGGCCCTAGAGTGGCCAAAACAACTCGGCAGTAACCCACAACCAGGGGAATACAATAGCCCCAATCTCACAATGAAAACGATGGCAACATTACATAGTCCGCAAATGGGAAAGAATCCAAACTCCCAGCATGGACAAGGGAAAACATAAACGCAGACCACAATCGGAAACATACATAGCCACAATTGGAAAGGAGACATACACCTACCACAGAAACTAGTATGGAACACACAGGCACATAGCCCCAAGTGTGAATGGCTCTTGCACCCAAAAATCCTGAGTGACGACAATGGTTTCTCCAGCTCCCTACGTGAGGAAAAACAACGCCGAATTCCTATGCTTGAGAAAGTGAGAGGACGACTCTCTACATGAGGATGGGAAAAATGATGGAGAATGAACAAGACCAAAACCATGAGTGGAATCATGGAAGAGTGGAGAGAATGTTTCCTCTACCCCCACACGATGTGAAGAGGAGAGTCTACTGGTGGAGTGGGCACGTAGGCAAGTACTGATAGTATCGCCACAGCCACCACTACTCAGCAATACTACTCCCAACTAACCGACAGCAGAAGTTTAAATGGGTGTCCGACACATGGAAAACTCCCAATGACCCCCACGGGTTGGACAACCCCCCCTTAACCTTAGGAATCATGCCCTTTTCATCCAACATTGCACCATCATAGCTGGCTATAGGTTTATTTTAATTGATGTGTATATTTACATGATGCCAAAACTATAATGTTCCAGATAGCATGATATACCATCGGCAACGATCCCTATTGCCGAAACATACATGACCAAATCGATGGTGGGGCTTTTGCCTTTAGCTCCACACCACGATTAATTACAATATATACATCATGCACCTTTTTATTGTAACCGGGGTCAAAACTGAGGCATTAAAATCCCCTCCCCCTTGGAATAACACCGTCCTCGGTGTTCCAATACATAAGAACACATATACAATTTGCACATCCAAAATTTCAAAATTTTGCAGATCTGTCCCACGTTTAATTATTTACTTGAACTTTTAGGACCAAGCCCCTTGGCTTCCATGAGCTTCTCCTACTGGTTCTCAGCTTTTGGATCATCCCCAATTCGAGGAACTTTGTGGCTGCTGCCCTCTTTATGTTCCCTCATTGGGCAGTCCTGGCTTAAATGATGTCCTCCGCATTTCCAACATTTCGTTGGTTGCTTCATCTTTACCTGCTCAATTTCCTTTGAGTCTTCATGCCTAGAATGTTTCTTAACGGATTGCTTGGACGAATGTTCCATCATTCATCCACTTTGCTTGCCTTTACGGATTGCTCCCAGAAGGATTTTCACCTCCTTTTGCAAACCAATAGAGTCTTACAAAATCTAGTGGTTCATCTCATTCTGCCTTTTCTATATCTTGAGCATCTCTCCAATATTCTCTTGGGTCCTGGAAATCATTTGAAGGAGACTTCCATCCAAGTCCAGCATCTTTTGGTCTGCTACCATGATCAATGTGCACCACTGGATTTCACTTTTCTCACCTGTGAAATGCACCATTGAAATTCTCTCAGACCAAGCATAATATAGGCATTAAAATCAGTCAATTAATTGCCCAATTAGCATGACATTCCAAGTCTCATCAAGGAGACTTTCATATTTTTCATGCCTTCCCAACATGCACATGAGCTCATTCATGTCCATTATTGGGTAGGGAATTAACCATTCCAGGATTCACAATTTACTTTAAGCAAATACACACATTCCGTTTTCAGTCATACATGCATTCAATAATCTTTTGTTTTCACAATGCATAAATATATATATAATTAAAATGGAAAGAGAGAGCAGCAAGAGTTTTCCCCCTCTTTATTTTGTTCCATCCTGGAACAACACCACCGCTGTGGCTTTTCATGCTCTCAGCCTCTTTCACTTCACCGTGAATGTTGGACCAATCCCTCTTGGTCATGACACTTAGTGTCTCTGGTCTATTTTAGACCTCTCAACCATGGAGCCTCCCCACATGGTTTGTCTTGGCTGCTAGGACCTTCACAGTCTCACTAGCACCTTTTTCATTACTGCTCATTCTAATCTCTTCAGGACAGACACATGTCCACATGCACCTCTAGGATGCTTTCGTAGTCCTCGCTTCCAGCGATACCTATATTCAAACATTGAATAGATTCACATGTTTAGTTTGTTCCCATCGTTTTTTACCTCTTAAACAAGAGCTTAAAACATCATAACCAAATCACATACACATGTATATTCATAAGCAAGAAATTGCAAAGTAATCCAATACTTATCTGTATTGTGTGTTTCCTCATTGGTCCATAGAATCCTGCATCGCTTTGCAAGCCTTGGGATCACCTATGGACTTGGATGTTAGGCCAGCATGCAAGCTACTTCATAACATCCTTATATATATAGATAGATAGATAGATAGATAGATAGATAGATAGATATAGATATAGATATAGATATAGATATCAGGCACAGTCAAGCCAACCTTCAGTTGGGTTTATCAGACCGTCAACAAATCGCCTACACTTATATCAACAATACACTTATATCAACAATGCACTTATATCAACAACCAATCATCAGCCAAGACAACACAGTTGGGTTTATCATACCATCAACAATAACACATGCACTTATATCAACAATAAATGACTATTTCCAGGTTTCATTTCTAGCCATGAGCTCTAATTCCACTACCCGATACAACACAAGAAACCATCCCCTTCTCTGCTCTTCAGTCCCTCGGGAATGTCCCCTTCTATGTTCTCTTTAGTAGGAGGTAGGATGAGCCCAAGCCATTATCCATTTGGTGTACAACACCAGAGAACATCTGTTTAGCCTGACAACACAAGCAATATAAGCAACTCATTAGCGTTATTTCTCTAAAATTGAAATCATATTTCACATCATTCACTATCAAGTATTGAGACACAAGGAGTGCATCCACTCCCTAGGGTGTAATCAATATTGAAAACCCTTCCATGATCCGAATGTAACACCCCAGTTTTGACCCCATTGCATTAAGTTTACATGATGTATATATTGTAAAGAATCATGGTGCGGAGCTAAAGGCAAAAGCCCCACCGTCGATTTGGTTGTGTTATGTTCAGCGATTGGAATCGTTGCCGATGGTATATTGTGATATACAACATATATTAAGTTTTGTTATCATGTAAATATGCATCCTTAATTAAATGGACCCAACCAGCTATTATCACTGCAACCATAATGAAAAGGGCATGATTTTCCTAAGGATAAGGAGGGGGAATTGTTAAACTTTGAACCTATGGGGAAAATCCATGTGTCAACTATTAGACCCTTTTGACTTGCTCATCTTTCCTTGTCTTATCCAACTACCACCTTAAACGTTCTGATTAGTAGTTGAGGCAGTTACTATTTGGGAGTGGGGGTGGTAGGGTTGTCAGTCCTTACCCACCTGCACACTCCACCAGCAATGGAACCTCACGTTGGGAAAAAGGAAGCGAACTCTCCAGGATTTCCACTGTCTCCATGACGGTGCTGAAAGGAAAAAAAAATGCTCCTGCACTTTCCACTCATGACTCTCCACTGCCGATCATCCTCACGTAGGGGGACGTCCTGTTCCTCACACAGAGAATTTCTTTCTGTTTGATCTCATGCAGCCGGGAGGGGGGGAGCCATTTTTCGGTTGTCATTCACGTTTTCCACAGAGTGGGATCTGGTGTATTTTCCCTCTGTATTTTGGGGACTGGTGTAAAATTTCCCTCACGCACCGGTTAGGAGGCTAATTTTCCTTCCCCATTGCGGTCTGTGTAAGTATTCCCGGTGGCTTCATTGTCCAAGACAGACTGTTGTTTTCCCCATGTTGCGAACTGTGTTTGCTGATATGTTTTGGGACTGCTGTATGTTATTTTGGAGTTGTTTTGGCCATGATAGGGCCAATAATGACTCAGGAATTGTTTTCCTTTCCCAAGCTATGAATCACTTGTGTGACTACGTGTATGCAGTGGTTGGTCTTCGGACTATGTTGGGAGCAGGGATGGGGGCTTGGTTTGCTTGATAAACCTGGTGTGTTTGGAAACCACATAGACAAAGCTAGAGGGATGGCTTTCTTCTCCACAACCCCTGAATAGAACTGGAAGGGAAGTCAGGGCTTGAGGGACTGTGCAGTAGAGAAGGGACCGATTCCTTGTGTTGGGTGTGTGTGGGTGTGTTAGAAGTCAGGCTAGTTCTAGTGTAGGTGTTCCTAGCTCTGGAATGAGCTCACCAGCTTAGCATTTAGCCTTTCCCAGCTCCTTCATGGCCTGATAAACTTGACCATGTTGGCTTGGCTGTCTTGTTGATGGCTTGATAAACCCAATTGTGTTGGCTTGGCTGTGTTTTGTGTATCCTTGGCTATGTGTAAACCTGCTTGTTCCTTATTCCTTAGGGAATCATGCCCAGCTCGGGGGTGGCAGCATTGCTGAGAGATTTAGGAGCATGCTAGCCTATGGTTAGGTGGAACGTTGTAGCGACGTAGCTGGTTGCGGAATGAGTTCTTTATAAGATAAGTAATCTTGACCATTTCATCTCTAGATTTATGTTTATTGTTTAATGCATATGATGAACATGTTGAATGCTTGTATGAATGCGTGTTTGCTTCCGCTGTATGACAAATAATCATGTATGCATGTTCTAGTTCAAAGCATTCTGTTTCAGCATTTTAGGCACATACATGTTCATGGGGTGTTTTCCCAGATGGTTAATGCCATGGTAGCATCCTCTTCGCCGGTCGGAGGGTCGAGGATGCTACAGTGTGGTATCAAAGCTTGCAAGTTGCAGCATGGGCCTCTATGGGCCATGAAGAACTAGTTAGCAGAGGCATGTTTTCTTTCTGGCTAGAAGAAATCGGTGAATGACTGGAAAATTCACAAATTTTTTCTAAGTTTCTGAACTATCAGTTCATCGAAAAACTTAGTGGGAAGGACTTCCGATGCAGCGGAGAGCTAGGCGAAAGCACACCGATGGAGAATAGTTGGAAGAAAAATTGTGAAAAATTTTCTAAGTGTTTTGGCCGTCAGCACATCGAAACACCTAGACAGATGGATCGTCGATACTTAGTCGATTGAGTGCCGTCGTTGTGGATGGCTAGACCATTATTCTCCCAACGGGTAGGGTCTCCGACCACTGACGCAGTAAAGAAAGTTCAAAAATTTTCTAAGTAATGAAAACATCGGCCATCGGAGGCAGAAAAGGGTTCGTTCGCCCACCGTTTCGGAAGCCTAGGGCACTAGCCTTCTGACAAGAAGAGACTGCCAATACCGATCAAGTTATGCCTCAGCATATTGGGCCGTCGATCGGGAGAAGATCAAAGATGATGGGCCACCATTGCGGTTGCTACTGGAACTATTTCGTCGACAAAAATAATAGAATTGAGCTGATCAAGTGGGGGAAAGGAAGACAAAAGGGAAAATTTCAAAATTTTCTCTAAGTCCTAGAATCGTCGGCCATCAGCAATGGTTAGTTGAACACATTTCCGACACCTAGTTAATTCAGTTGCCGATGAGCTACGTCGAATGAATTTACTGGATTGAACATCTTCCATTGTGGCTATTTAGGGGACTATCCTTCCGATGAACAGTGCACCCGACCGCCGATACATCAGAAGAAGCTAGTTTTTTTTACCACCGATACGTCGGAATGTTAGTTGGGATGAGACCCGATCCTATACAAGGAAATTTTGAGTTTTTCAAGTGGGATTTCTTAGCCATTTTCAGTTGTTTTTCAGTGGGATTTTCATATTTTTTTCAGTGGATTTTCAGGGCTGAGAAGGAGAAAGTGGCAGCAATCTTATGTGCCATATTGCACAAAAAATCAAAGATTTAAAAAAAAACCACAAGGGGGAAAGTCCCCTTGACCCCCGTCGTCCCCCTCAGACAAACGTTCTTTGATGAAGAAAATCTTATGTTTGGGCAAATTTGTTATTTTATGATTTTTCCAGGAGAAGTTAAGTAATTCTGATTTATATCAATGTTATGCATCTAACAGTTGTGTTACTAACACGTTTGCAAAATCATAGAAACCTTCAAGAGCAGTATTCTAGGTAGTGCAGTTTGGTAAGTAAGTGGTGGTTCAGTTATGAGAACCCATGACAGATATGATGCCTGGGATTCTTACGAGCGTGCCCGAGATTCCATGGGAGAAAATGTCTATCATGGAAATGATGACATAGAGTCTAATGGACGGAGATTCCAAGATACACCGTCAGATGTTGCAGCCACCATGAGAAGCTTGATTAAATCCTAGGAAGAGCAACACCAGCTGAATGTTGCAATGTTGCAGAGTTTAACAGACTTGCAGAGAAAGATAGACTCTAGAAGAGGTACAGCAAGACCAGAAGGTAGTAAGAGCAGTACCAGGAGAAGGAGAAGGAATCCTAGTGGATCATCTGACTCTGAAGAATCCAACGGGGATTCAAGTTCTTCTTCTCATAAAAGAAAAAGAAAGAGACACCATAGGGATCGCTCTCGAGATGAATTTAAGAAGGCTAAACCTCCTACATTTGATGGTGAGGTAAAGACTGGACAAGAGGCTGAAGCTTGGCTTCTTGGAATAAAGAAGTACTTTCAAGTGCGTGATTATTCAAGAAACATGAAGGCAAGAGTTTCCATATTCAATCTGAATGGAAGGGAATCCATTTGGTGGGAACACTTCAAGCAAGTAAAGAGGATTAGTGAAAGGAGACTTAAGTGGAAACAGTTCAAGAAGTATTTCAAGCAGAAATACCTCTCTGATAGGTATTATGATGACAAGATTAAGGAGTTCCATGAGTTGAGATTGGGACAGCAGACCATGGAAGAATATGCAAATAATTTTTTGGAGCTGTTGAGGTATGTCTAGTACATCAGAGATGAAAAAGTGAAGGTTGAGCATTTTCTGAATGGATTACCTCAGTCTTACAAAGATAGAATTGAGTTTTATGAACCTAGAACTCTTGAAGAAGCAATAAGGAAGGCTAAGTATTGCTATGAGAAAAGAAAAGGTAAGCTAGATTACCATAAGGCATGGAAGGATGAGAAGAATGAGAAGTTTGAACAAAGAAAGAAAGGTTTCAAACCTTCTAACTTCAGGAATCAACAGAAGCAACCATCCCAAGCTGCGAGTAAACCAGTTGGAGTGACAGGAGAAAAGCCTAAGGATCCACAGCAGAATAGAGGGCCACTTTAATGTTCGAAATATGGAGGACCCCACATGCACAAAACTTGTCCACTCGAGAATGAGAGTGCAAGGACAACTTACCACATTTAAGAAGTAGAAACAGTGGGTCAAGTAGCAAGGGCAATCCCTAGGATCTATGCAGCACTGGAGGACCACCAGGCAGATCACCAGTCAGCTATGGTTGAATTTGCAGGCAAGATTGTTGAGCAATCTGTTTCTATTTTGATTGACCCTGGTTCTACGCATAGTTACATTACTCCTAGAGTAGTGGAGATTTGTGCTTTTAAGAAAGTAAAGCATAGGAATTCTTGGTTAGTCCAGCTAGCCACTGGAATTAAGAGAAAGGTCAGTGAAATGGTAGAGAAATGTCCATTGGTCGTGAATGGATTGGTCACTTGTGTATATCTGAATGTTCTACTGCTTGGTTCCTATGATGTTCTCATTGGAATGGATTGGTTAGAAGCTCACAGGGTAAAGCTTGACTGCTACAATAGGACTTTCGAATGCATGAATGAAGAAGGGAACCTAGTAGTTGTGAAAGGTATTCCAAAGGTGATTTCAGTACGACAGGTTTGAGAAATGCAGTTAAAGAATTTCTATAGGAAGGGTTTCCGGTTGTATGCAGCTCATATTTTGGAGACATCAAGAGATGAAACTCCTAGGTTGGAGTACTATCAAGTGTTACAGGAATTCAAGCATGTGTTTCCTGATGAGATTCCAAGGCTCCCTCCAAAGTAGGACATTGATTTCACTATTGAACTTAGCACCAGTGTCCAAAGCACCCTACAAGATGAGTACACCGGAGATGCTAGAATTGAAGATGCAACTGCAAGATTTGTTGGAAAAGAAGTATATTTGGCCGAGTGTGTCCCCCTGGGGAGCACCAGTTCTGTTTGTAAAGAAGAAAGATGGTACACTCAGGTTATGTATTGATTACAGACAATTGAACAAGGTTACTGTGAAGAATAAATGCCCTTTGCCTAGGATTGATGACCGCTTTGATCAAATGAGAGGAGCAAATGTATTTTCCAAGATTAGCTTGAGGTCTGGTTACCATCAGGTGAGAATCAAGGATGAAGACATTCATAAGGTAGCCTTCAAGACAAGGTATGGACATTATGAGTTTGTAGTGGTACCATTTGGTCTCACAAATGCACCAGCTACATTTATGTGCCTTATGAATAGTGTCTTCAGTAGATATTTGGACAAGTTTGTTCTTGTTTTCCTTGATGACATTCTTGTTTATTCTAATAATGAGAAAGAGCACGAAGAGCATTTGAGTTTGACATTGCAATTGCTCAGGGAGCATCAGCTGTATGCAAAACTAAACAAGTGTGACTTCTATAGAGATAGAATTCAGTACTTGGGTCACATTATCTCAAAGGAGGGTATATCTGTGGACCCTGAAAATATTGAAGCCATTATGAATTGGCCTACTCCAAGGAATGTGATAGATGTAAGATATTTTATGGGACTTGCAGGATACTACCGGAGGTTCATTGATGGATTCTCCAAAGTCGCACATGCCATCACTTCTTTGCAAAAGAATGGGATGAAGTTTGAATGGACATCGAGGTGTGAAGAAAGCTTCCAGCAGTTGAGGAATCTTCTCACCAATGCACCAGTATTGAAGGTTGCAAATCTAGAGAAAGACTTTGTGGTGTGTACCGATGCATGCAGACAAGGGCTTGGAGGAGTCCTTATGCAGGACAACCACGTGATATGTTATGAGTCAAGAAATTTGAAGGAGCGTGAGAAGAACTATGCCACTCATGATCTAGAGCTTGCATCCATAGTACATGCCCTCAAGATGTGGAGGAATTACTTGATGGGTAGAAGATTTGAGCTCAGAACAGACCATTGTGGTCTGAAGTATCTATTTGATCAGCCTACTCTGAATGCTAGGAAAGCAAGATGGCTGGAATTTTTATGTGAATTTGATTTTGAAATCAAGCACATAAAAGGGAAAGAGAATAAGGTAGCTGATGCACTCAGTAGGAAGGTGCAGGAAATGCATGTGGTATCTTTTAGTATTTTCCAACCAGATTTGAGGCAGCAGATTGTTAATCATGCTGCTAGAGATGAATTGTATGAGCAGGTAAAAGACAAATTGCAACAGAAAAGTCTTGAGAAGAGGTATGAGGGATATAAATTGGAAGAAGATGGAATTCTCATTTATAAAGGTAGAATTTATATTCCAGATGTAGCAGATTTGAGGAGAGTTGTCATGGATGGAATCCATCAAGCTCCATATTCTAGTCACCCAAGATATCAAAAGACAATTGCTACAGCTCGAAAGCAGTACTTTTGGCTAGGAATGAAAAAGGACATGGCTGAATACATTTCAAGGTGCATGAAATGTCAACAGGTAAAGGTTGAGCATCAACACCCTGCAGGTTTGTTGCAGCCTTTGCCAGTTTCGGAATGGAAGTGGGAAATTATTTCCATGGATTTCATTACAGGATTGCCAATGACTTGGATACAGCATGATTCCATCATGGTTGTGGTAGACAAGTTGACAAAGGCAATGCATTTTATACCAGTGAAATCTACGCATAAGACAGATGACATTGCAAGGATCTTCATGAAGGAGATTTTCAAATTGCATGGATTGCCGAAGGCAATAGTCTCTGATAGAGATGTCAAGTTCACTTCCAATTTTTGGAAGGGGTTGTTTGCATATTTGGGTACAAAGCTAAACTTCATCACTGCATACCATCCTCAGACAGATGGGAAAATAGAAAGAGTGAACCAAGTGCTTGAAGATATGCTCCGCATGTACTGATTGACAAACCAACCAAGTGGGAAGATTACTTACACTTGGTAGAGTTTGCTTATAACAATGGACAGCAGGAATCATTGGGGATGAGTCCGTATGAAGCTTTGTATGGGAGAAGGTGTAGGACACCTATGACTTGGGATAACCCAGTGAACAGGATTGTGCTTGGACTAGAATTGCTCAAGGAAATGGAGCAACAGGTTGTAAAGATCAGGCAAAATCTGAAAGCAACACAGGACAGGCAGAAAAGCTATGCAAATAAGCATAGGGTGAACAGGGAGTTCAGTGTTGGGGATCATGTTTACCTTAGAGTAAGGGAAAAGAAGAGTTCTGTGAAGCTTGGAAGTTGTGCCAAGATGTCACCAATATATTGTGGGCCGTTTGAAGTGCTTGAAAGAATAGGGTCTATTGCATATAGACTTGCATTGCTTGCTAGCACTAGGGTTCATAATGTTTTTCATGTTTATTTTCTTAAAAGATATGTCCATGATCCTAACCATGTGATAAATTGGGATGTGATTCAAGTGGAACCTGAGAGAGAGTTTTGAACCGAGCCAATGCGCATCCTCGACAAGAAGGTCACAATGCTTCGGAACTGGGCCATAGGTCAAGTCAAGGTGCAATGGGAGCACTACGGACCTGAAGAGGCTACATGGGAGCTAGAGGATGCCATGCGGTTGGCACAACCATTTTTGTTCAATTCTGCAGATCACTGATGCGATAATAGTGTAGCATTTTGTTCAAATTTTGTAAAGTACTGAGGACAGTGCTATTGAAGGGGTAGGGGAATGTAACACCCTGGTTTTGACCCCATTGCATTAAATGTACATGATGTATATATTGTAATGAATCATGGTGCTAAGCTAAAGGCAAAATCCCCACCATCGATTTGGTTGTGTTATGTTGGGCGAATGGAATCGTTTCCGATGGTATATCATGATATACAACATATATTAAGTTTTCTCATCATGTAAATATGCATCCTTAATTAAATGGACCCAACCAGCTATGCTCACTGCAATCATAATGAAAAGGGCATGATTTTCCTAAGGATAAGGAGGGGGAATTGTTAAACTTTGAACCTATGGGGAAAAGCCATGTGTCAGATGTTAAACCCTTTTGACTTGTTCATGTTTCCTTGTCTTATCCAACTACCACCTTAAACATTCTGTCGAGTAGTTGAGGCAGTTATTGTTTGGGAGTGGGGGTGGCAGGATTGTCAGTCCTTACCCACCCGCACACTCCACCAGCAATGGAACCTCACGTTGGGAAAAAGGAAGAGAACTATCCAGGCTTTCCACTCTCTCCATGACAGTGCTAAAAGGAAAAAAAAATGCTCCCGCACTTTCCACTCATGACTCTCCACTGCCGATCATCCTCATGCAGGGGGACGTCCTGTTCCTCATGTAGAGAATTTATTTCTGTTTGATCTCACACAATCGGGGGGGGGGGGGGGGGAGCCATTTTTCGGTTGTCACTCACATTTTCCACATAATGGGATCTGGTGTATTTTCCCTCTGTATTTTGGGGACTGGTGTAAAATTTCCCTCACGCACTGGTTAGGAGGCTGATTTTCCTTCCACATTGCGGTCTATGTAATTCTTCCCGGTGGCTTCGTTGTCCAGGACTGACTGTTGTTTTCCCCACATTGAGAACTGTGTTTGCTGATACATTTTGGGACTGTTGTAGATTGTTTTGGAGTCGTTTTGGCCACGATAGGGCCAAGAATGACTTAGGAATTGTTTTCCTTACCTAAGCTGTGAATCGCTTGTGTGACTGCGTGTATGCAGTGGTTGGTCTTCAGACTGTGTTGGGAGCAAGGATGGGGGCTTGGTTTTCTTGATAAACCTGGTGTGTTTTGAAACCACACAGATAGAGCTAGAGGGTTGGCTTTCTTCTCCACAAACCCTGAATAGCACTGGAAGGGAAGTCAGGGCCTGAGGGACTGTGCAGCAGAGAAGGGACCGATTTCTTGTGTTGGGTGTGTGTGGGTGTCTTAGAAGTCAGGCTAGTTCTGGTGTAGGTGTTCCTAGCTCTGGAATGAGCTCACCAGCTTAGCATTTAGCCTTTCCCAACTCCTTGATGGCCTAATAAACCTGACCATGTTGGCTTGGTTGTCTTGTTGATGGCCTGATAAACCCAATTGTGTTGGCTTAGTTGTGTTTTGTGTATCCTTGGCTATGTGTAAGCCTGATTGTTCCTTATTCCTTGGGGAATCATGCCCAGCTCGGGGGTGGTAGCATTGTTGAGAGATTTAGGAGCATGATAGCCTATGGTTGTGTGGAACGTTGCAGCGATGTAACTGGTTGCGGAACGAGTTCTTTATAAGATAAGTAATCTTGACCATTTCATCTCTATATTTATATTTATTGTTTAATGCATATGATGAACATGTTGAATGCTTGTATGAATGCATGTTTTCTTCCACTGTATGATAAATAATCATGTATGCATGTTCTAGTTCAAAGCATTATGTTTTAGCATTTTAGGCACATACATGTTCATGGGGCGGTTTCCCAGATGTTTAATGCCATGGTAGCGTCCTATTCGTCCGTCGGAGGGTTGGGGATGCTACACCGACATTGAAAAAGTGTGCACCCTTTTTTCGGTGTGTGCCATGTAGGCCCTATTCATACTCAAGCAATCAGTCATAATGGAAATAAAATCAAAACATGCTCTACATTTTGAATTTAACAATTTGACATGCATATTCTTAGCTAGGGTCATAGAACACTTATCCATTTGCCGATGTAGTATTCCTTTGTTAAGGAGGAATGGGGGCTTCCTTCTCTGAGTTGACAGTCCTTCGGTTTGCCATCCCAATTCATCTTTACATTTTGTATCCACACATGTCTTACCGACATAACCAATACCATCTCACTTATGTTGCTTACCAAACATGCAATGCAGATGAGACATTCCCAAAATGTCCAATGGAGTTTCACCCGAAACCCATTTCCAAGATAAGGGAAAACCTTCCCATGAATTTTGGCTCCTGCAGGCCATCACACATGATCTTCCTACAACGTGTGCCCCTGGCACATTCATGAAATAGACAAACAGTCACTCATTATCTGATAATAGAATCCAAATTTGATTGTTCCATAACCAAGCAATGACATTAGTAATTAAATTCAATGAGAATTTGCAACTCTGTTTACTACAAAAATTGATTTGCTTGGCAATGAGGTGATCCTCAATTGTGGGTCTCTTGTAAGCAGCACCACTATGCCCATTATAATTTTATGCTTACTAGCAAAACATGAATACCCACTTACAATGTGTCCTCCTGACACAATCTTATGCAAGCCAATAGTGATTAGTAGTTGTCAGCAATTTCTTAAATCTGAAACTCACAATTCAAATTTAACAACCCATCATGCATACAAACTATTTTCACAGCCATGAGACTCTTCTCATAATGTTTGGTTCTTTCACATGGTAGATTTCGGCATTTGTCATGGTCTTACTCTCATTTCCATGCTCCAAACAATCTACCCAAAACCCGAACTTAAATTAGCCAAACACTTGGTAAGTCTGGATGCATATAACCTTTTCATTGCTACAACCATCCCCGAAGAATTTTCAAAATTTATGAAATTCAAATACTTCTAGCTGTTAATCACATCAATACTACCAAAACTTATTTACTTCATGCAATCATTATCATACTTTAAAATTACAGGGTACAATCCCCTCATTTATGTAATTTAAATGAAAGGTTTAGATACTTCTTACTTTACAAGCGTATCATTTGTACCACCCTACTCTTGCATAGAGAATTTCTGGTAGCCAATTGATCATGACTACCCTCTTCATGCACTTACTATCCTGCATTCATAACAACTCTTGAAATGGTTCTAGAATTGTCATCAATTCATCATTTCAGCCATTAGTTATTCCTAATATCACATGCACTATCTCAATGCATTTATGCAATGCATCACAACATTTGTACCCACACTTATGTAATCAATTACTCACACCCTTCATATTCATCCATTCAATGCATAACTACAAGATTTATAAAATCTTTTAATGCATACCCACTCAGTGCTACCTTGCATTGATTCAGGAATACTATGCATTCAAACATACCATGCATGGACTAACCATGACTACTTCATATAGGATGCATTACTATAATCAAGACCATCAGTACTTACTTTCTTTGGGCCACTAAGCTCATAACAACATAATACATGCATGACACCTTTCTTTATGAATGTAGTATAAAATTCAAATACCCACATGGTATGAGACCTCCTGCTTTTACCACTCCATGCAATTGTCATAATTAAACTCTTACCTTAATGGGTCCTACTTACACCCTTGACATTACCAGTTTGGTTGGTCCTTTGCAAGAGATTGCAGAATTTTCTCACCAACTTTTGATTCTGGACTTGTTTCCTTATCCCTTTGTCCATAGGGTTGCTAGTCACATTCGTCAGCATCAGCAACATATTCAACCATGTCCATGTTTTCGTTGGTTTTTCCACTAATGCCAACACCAATGCAATAATTATCATTAGTGGCTCCTTATAAATTTATAATTCTCACTATTCTTACCAACATGTAATATCCTATGCATGCAAGGCATATCCTCATACATTTCATGTATAAAACTTGTAATCATAATTATCAAGACAGGGTTTAAGGAAATTTCCCTTTTCAAGTCCCTCATCCTTGCACAGAACTCCTCTTCCACACAACAGCTAGTTTGACTTCATGGTCTTGCTACCTCTAGGCACGCAATTCCCGGATTTGCCCATATTAACAGCAACACACTTTCCCTTTCAAGAAATCACTAGCAATTTGCTGCTACACACTCAAATTCTGGTGACTCTCCCTTGTTCTATGTTGGATAGGCTTTCCAAATCCTATCCACATTCTTCATTTTGACCTCCGGTGTGAAAACCACACCACTTCAAAATGATACCTTTTACCAAATGTATCCTGGTTTGAAATGTTAACCTCGGCCACCTGGAATTTTCTTCCTTTTCAGTCCTGAAACTGCTGAAAAATCCAATGAGAATTCACTGAAAAACCCACTGGAATACTAGCTGTAATTTGCTAAGAAAAATTTCCACTTTGAAAAACCAAAAAAAAATTTCTCCCTATCGTGTCTCTTTCCAACTAAGTTTCCAAAGTTTCGGCGGCCAAAATCTCTAGTTTCCTCCGCGCTCAACGGTAGCTTGTTCATCTATTTCCTTTCGCTATATCAGGCTCGTAGTCATCTAACCTTCTAAACTTTATTGGCGATTGGAACCCTTAATCCTTGCACTGCATCGGCGATGCCAAGGACTGTTCATTGGTGGTAAAAAAGCTAGCGTCTTTCGCTGTTTTGGATCCCCATTCGTCTAAGCTTTCGAGCCCTTTATCATTTATCGGCAATGACGAGGACTATAGTGTATCGGCAATCTAGTACACTAGCCACTATGGCATCAGTGATCGGGGTCATTTTCCATCGAAGGAATAGTCCCTTAGGTGGCTGCAACGTCGAACACATAATCGTCTAACTCTTTTGACTTCCGTCGATGCTCAAAACCCCTAAGCGCTATGTGTTGGTGATCGACAGTTGAAATTTCTAGCCATCAGAATGCTAGTCTGCATGGCAGCCGCAATGGTGGACCCACGATCATCTAATTTCTTCTGACTTCAGCCGTCGCATCAACAGTTCCATCCTCTAAATTTCACTGATCAAATCAACTAAATTCCGTCGATGATTTCCATACATGAGAATTTTCGGCGAAAAACTTATTTTATTCCTCTACCGCATCGGCAGTTTCATCCTCTATTTTCTACTAACGTATCAGTGCTGCCATTGTCTATCTTTTGCCTACGTTTGCCACCACAGCAGCGATACAAACAACTAAGTTTCACCGACGTATCAGTTGTTCAGACAACTAAAACTTTTCGACGTTTTCGGTACTTAGACAAATTTTCAGAAATTTCTTTTCTTCGTCTGCCGGCGCATCAGCCGCTGCATCCGCTAACTTTTGCCGACATGTCAGCATCCTTCAGGATATCCCAGCCGACACTATGGCTCATCATCACTGATCGACTTTGGACAACCCAAAATTTCCAACTTCCAGAACATTTTCAACTTCTTCTTGCCGTCTTATCGACGTCTCAACCAACTAGCTTCCCTTCTTTTCCACCGATGTATCGGCAACCCAAATAGCTACTTTTCACCAATTAAATTAACTGATCTCCACGGACTGTCGATGGCCAACACTTAGAAAAATTTTAGAAAATTTTTTCCCTTTGTCATTTTCTTGCGACCCTCCATCGGATATTTCATTTACTATTTTTTGCCGACACTGCGGTGAATCCATCAACTACATTGCGTTGTCGTTTCAGCGGTCTTCTGCTGACGACTTTCGATGGAAGTTTCCTCTCCGCTGCTTCATCGGCTCTCCTTTCCACTAATTTTTGTCAATGTTTATGACGCTTTCATCATCTTCCTTCCGTCGACGCCATCGAAAACCCTTCTGCCTAGATGCATTGATGTTGCAGCAATCATCAATCGATGGCTTCCGACGAATTTCACACCTTTCGTCGTCCGCTGGTGGCCTGCATCGGAGCGCCTTCCAACTAAAACTTATGTTGCATCGGAGGAGCGATCCCCTAAACTTTTTTCGATGGCCGATGATCTAGATACTTATAAAAATTCCCAATATTTTTATTCGGTGGTCCCCGTCAGACAGCCTTCTGCCTAGGTGATCTGATGCATTGGTGGGACTTCGGACTAAGTCCTCCAACAATCCAATGATCCCAATACTTAGAGGAATTTTTTCAAAATTCTCTTGTCATGCACAGATTTCTTCTGATTTTTGTTGGGAAAAAGGAAACCTGCCTCTGCTAGCTAACCTTTCATGGCCCATTCAGACCCATGCTACAACCAAAGCTCTGATACCATACTGTAACGTCCTCGACCCTTCGACTGGCGAAGAGGACGTTACCAAACCATCAAACATCCGGGAAACTAGCCCCATGAACATGAACATACATAAAATGCTAAAATAAAATTCTTAACACATAAAACATGATAAGATGCATAATCATTCACATACAAAGCGAAAGCAAACATACATTCAGGAATTCAACATGTTCATCATAGTTCATTAGCCATCAAATATAATTGCAGAGATGAAATATACAAGGATACTTATCTCATGAATAACTTGCCCCGCAAGCAGCTACGTCGCTGCAATGTTCCACCCAACCATAGGCCAGCGTACTCATCAATCTCTCAGCAACACTGCCACCCCCGAGCTGGGTATTATTCCCCAAGGAATAAGGGACTAAGGAGGCTTACACATAGCCAAGGTACACAAATCAGCCAAGCCCACACAGTAGGGTTTATCAAGCCATCAGGGAGCTAGGAAAGGATAAATGCTTAGCTGTTGGCCTCAATTGAGAGCTAAGGATGCCTACACCAGACTTAACCTGACTTCTAAGACATCCACAGACCCATCAATAGGAATTAGTCCTTTCTCTGCTTCACAGTCCCTCAGGCCCTAACTTCCCTTTCCAATACTCTTCAAGGGTTGTGGAGAAGAAATCCAGCAGTCTAACTCTATCTGAGTGGCTCCAAACACCAGTTTTCTCAAGCATACCCATCCTCTAATCCTACTCTCAATAGTTCAAATAACAACCACTGCATACCGCAATAAAACAAACAGTTCACGGCTCTGTGAGGAAGATGAAGACAACAGGGTAACAACCCCAAACAAAAAGGGTGAACACATCTCAAGTCAACAATGTGACTCAGAGTTGTTCTTGTCCCTAGCATGGCCAAAACAACTCAACAGCAACCGACAACCAGGGGAAGACAATAGCCCCAATCTCACAATGAAAACTATGGCAACATTACACAGTCCACAAATGGGAAAGAAGCCAAACTCCCAGCATGGACAGGGGGAAACATAAACGCAGACCACAATCAGCAACATACACGGACACAATCAATAAGGAGACATACAACTACCACCAAAACTGGTATGGAACACACAGGCACATAGCCCTAAGCATGAATGGCTCCAGCACCCGAAAATCCTGAGTGACAGCAATGGTTTCTCCAGCTCCCTGCGTGAGGAAAAACAACACAGAATTCCTATGCTTGAGAAAGTGAGAGGATGACTCTCTATGTGAGGATGGGAAAAATGATGGAGAATGAACAAGACCAAAACCATGAGTGGAATCATGGGAGAGTGGAGATAATGTTTCTTCTACCCCCACACAATGTGAAGAGGAGAGTCTACTGGTGGAGTGGGCACGTAGGCAAGGACTAACAGTCCTGCCACACCCACCACTACTCAGCAATACTACTCCCAACTAACCGACAGTAGAAGTTTAAATTGGTGGCTGACACATGGCAAACTCCCAATGACCGTCACGGGTTGGACAACCCCCCCTTAACCTTAGGAATCATGCCCTTTTCATTCAACATTGCACCATCGTAGCTGGCTGTAGGTTTATTTTAATTGATGTTCATATTTACATGATGCCAAAACTATAATGTGCTAGATAACATGATATACCATTGGCAACGATCCCTATTGCTGAGACATACATGACCAAATCGATTGTGGGGATTTTGCCTTTAGCTCCACACCATGATTAATTACAATATATACATCATTTACCTTTTTAATGTAACCGGGGTCAAAACCAGGGCATTACAACACAGAGAAATATAGAAGAGAGATTAATCATATTAACTTTCCAATGATTTTGATATAATAAATAACATGTCAAATAAGTGCCATGCAAGGAATGGTGAATCACTGCATGGATAATTATCCTCCCATGCAAACTATAGCAAATTGTCTCCTTGGATAAATTATGTGCACCTTGGTTTCTTCAATTATTCATTATCAATGTGCCATGCCTTTCATATTTGACATTAAATCATCCTTTCCAGACTTCAAAGTGGACTCACCTTCTAATTGGGTGTAGGGTCACTTAGTTGGGATGCTAACTAAAGTGTCATCATGCAATAGATGGAACTCAAATGTCATAACTTAAGTGTCATCTTCTAGTATAACTAAAGTGTTTTCCCTTAGTTCAACTAAATTGTCATCATGCAAAACACTTTAGTTAACTAATTCATTTATTAACACTCTAGTGAACTAATCTTAACTGAAATCATGTTGATTAATTTATTGACATGACCATTGTGATTTCTCTTTTAACTAGCATAGATCCATCTTAAAATGGATCTACCAAGTGCTGAGAGGGAGAAAATCTCTCAAGCTACAAACCCTTTTTTAGATTGGAAATGTTGAGGAAGTGTGTAATGCAATGTTTATGTAATTTGTTTAGTTTTATATATATGTTTTTCTAAATATTTTAAATCTAATTTGAGCCGACATGTTATTTTTCATAAAATTTTATTATTTTCTTATAAAGGATATGTGTCAGCTCTAGGATGAGCATGGAAGGAGTTACACAACTCCCCCCTAATGGGTTGTAGAATGTGTGTCTTCAACGCAATTAACTAATCCATCCATTTTTTCTTTAACTTAAGTTTAACAATATTTAACTGAGGCATACATTGTTACATTAACTGAAGCTTTATAATTTGAGTTCATCTTAGTCAACTGAATTAATCTCATGTGCAATTTGAATTCTCTTTCTCTTTGTGAATTTATCTTTATCTCTCATATTTGAATACATGATCAATATGTGCTAAATTTAATTATATATCATTCGGATTGTACTAAGAATATTTATTAGATGTTGTGATCATATTATATGAATCTGGACCAAATGATCATATGCAAAAGTAATTGACTCTAGAGGTGTCCAACCTCCAAAGGAAACTTAATATAAAATGATGGCCATGGTTAGTAATACATCACATAACATTAAATGATTTAACATGCAAATCATTACCTCTATATGGGAGTTCCACCCCATGGGTACCTATCGGTACCTACAACAACTGGAGTTCCACATGAGAATCTTGACTTGAAACACAAATATGGAGCCTTATCCAACAAGACTTTACAACATTATCACATTGATCAATAAATCATTCACCTATATATAGGATAAATAACCTTTATACGTAATGCTTAGTCATTCTTGAGTCTAACCCAAGAATATACTCCAAGTACCTAAGTCCAACTTAGGTTTCCTTACCTCAACACAAGAGGCCCAATCCTAGCTCCAAAATATTGGCTTGGAGAATGACTCGTGATGATGTACATTTAACATCTTCAATCCTCTCTTCACACTTGTCGTAAGAGAAAGGTTTTCTTCTTTGATGGAAGAAGTCTTGCTTTGGATTCACCCTCCCCCTTTGAGGAATTCATATCAGCCAAGAATGTCTCCCATGATAATTGGAGACCACCAACAGTGGTTTAAATGATATCATCTTCATCCACCACGACTCCAATGCTAGTAAGTTGATCTCTTACCTAAGATATCTTGGTGAATAAAGGGGCCACTACCTCATCCTGCTCCATCATGAGTTTATGTAGCTTGTTCTTCATTGCCCTCTTTTGACTCGGAGCCTTCTTCTCGTAGAGGTTTGTCAAAGTATCAAAACATTCATTTGTGGTCTTCAAAGGAGAAATAAATAACATTAAGTTGTCTTTCACCGAGTCATAGATGATCTATTTCACTTTAGCTTGGTTCTTCTTGAAGGTAATGCACCCTGCATTATATCTAGGATCCTCCACCATATTACATGCATAGCCATCTAAGTAATTTTCCTTGAGGATGTTCATAACCATGTACTTCTAAGTGATGAAATTAGAAGTCCCTTAAAGTTGGTCTTTCGGTCATACCGAGATTAATGCCATTGTCTTTAATTATATCACTCAACTCATTAATATCTACATAGGATCATGTTTCCTGGAAAAATATTAGCTCCTCCATGCCCTGATCTCTAATACCATGTTCAATTTTAGTTGAGATTTTATCTTTGCCAGGAAAAATGTATGTAATAATAATTCACCTAAGCATTAAATTATCAACCAAGACTTCGTAAACTTAGAGGTGCAGGCACAGGAAATGCAAGACTAGATCTTCTAATCTAACCTAATATAAATAAAAAAATAATATTGGCAAACACACTTCAAAACTCTATCAATAAAAGCAGCAGAAAGGAACAAACTTGACTGAAAGAACACTAACAACTCAAGATGATGCTTAGCATTGGATCGCAAGATCCTAATCTTTAGTGGCTTCTTCCGATAGTGATTGACTAAGTTATAGGAAAACTAAATTGAAGAAAAAGATTATAAATGAAATGAAAACAATCACAACCAAACTTAAAATTAATCTAAAATCAATCTATGGAACATGTTGTTGGAATATTATATACCCACTCCATACTTAGGATAGCAATATTTAATCATTTCTGGTTAATTTCCTACCCACTGGCCTGGATATTTGGCATCCACTTGCACCACTTGGTCATCAATTGCCATATATACCCCAGGAGTGCATTTTTCCTGATTCTAGATAGATCATGCCTACTTTATTGACTACCCAAATTTAGTAATTGTGCTTTCGTGCAGATTTTGTCGTTATCCTACTTTATTCCAGTTTTTCAATGGATAAGTAAAGCTAGTGAACTAGGAAACTGCTATATTTTGCTTCCAACCCATCCTCCATGATTTTCTCTCCATATTCCATGATTAGCATGTTTTTTTCATCACTTGTGACAAATCACTCATGATTCATCCAATTTGTGAGTTCCTTGACATATTTGGAAAGTGCTTCAGTCACCTATGGGGGTTTATCATAATTTAGTAAGTCTGCTTTATGAGCTAGCATGAATTGTCTTCTAGAAACTCAATTTTCCTTTATAAGGATGTATTACTATTTTAATATTCATCAATTCATTTGATCAATAGTCAATTATTATTCTTCTCTTGTATCTAGTCTCATTATTCTCCTCTCTATTTTCTTCCTTGTCCATGCTTGTAATAAATCTCTTGTAGTTATATCTTTATCATGTGTTTCCACATGGTATTAGACCCTCAATTTCTAGATGGTATCAAAGACGAGGTTGGTCAATATAGTTATATCTACATCAGATCTATGAGGTTGTAAAGTTCTATAGAGTTGAGCAGCTATCATTTATGTACATCAAAGCGCATCCAGTCTCGTATCCCTCTCTAAAGAAGAGCTTGAATTAAGCTTACAAGTTTTTCTCCTAGTTTTTATTTTTGCAAGTTAAAGAGAGTATATTCTTGAGAGAATAAACATATCATCATGGATTCCTCTTCATATATGATCCTGACTCCCTTCAAGTATCATGAATGAAAAGCCAAAATTGGCATTCTATTGCACAGTAAGGGACTATACAGAGTTTCTTCAGCTTTGGAGAATGAGCCTAATGTTACTGTTGAGAAAGCTAAGTGGCATAATAGGTTGTATGAAGCCTATGGATTGCTTTTCCTCTATATTTCTCCTTATATTCTTTTTCATATAGATGTTTTGACCACTCCAAACCAAGTATGGACCAAACTTGAGTCTCTCTTTGGAGTACAAGATGAGATAAGAGAGAATGAGTTGGAGAATGAGTTATTCTCATTGATTCCGAGCAGTTTCAATTCTATTGAGGGTTTATTCACCAAAATCAAGTCACTTATTCTATTTCTCAAGCAATGTGGGATTGAGAAGAACTAATATCAATTGATTCTTTCCATCCTTTCAAAATTGGGTCTCAAATACTCAATTTTTGTGTCTATTTTTCATGCTACTAAGCTTGCTATTTTGAATTAGAAAATGCCTTCTTTGAGTACATCCATTGATTCACTGACAAATGAGAAATATAAATTGACTAGATGGTTTCTCTTAGAATATCGAGGGGCACGTATCATGCTCTTATAGTTCAAGGAAGTATGAATGAAAATTCAAAAGAGAAACAAATAGTGAAAGAGAAGAAGCGAAAGTCAGATAATGAAGATGAAAGTTCAAAGCCTACTGATGAAAAATCAATGAAGAAAGTCAAGAAGAAAGGGATAAAATCCAAGTGTCCTTATTGAAGCAATGGATTTCATTCTCAAAAGAAATTTTTTCAAGAAGAATATGGACATCATGTCTCTGTTTCTTGAGAAGCATAACATTGAAGTGCTTGATTAATTAGGGAAGCATGTCGAATTCTCATGACACGGTCATAGTGCGCAGTCCCAAGGTAATATGAAGTATGCCTTGAGTTCCATAGTTAAACAATTTTCTCACATATCTAATATAGATTCACTTTCTGATATATCAGAATCAAAAATCTCAATTTCTTTCTTGAACAATCCACCTATCAAACTACTGGATTCATCTCCTAATGATTGTGATTTTCACAAGATCCAAACTTTTCTTCAAGCAGCTCTTCCTCACTCCATTCAAATTATTATAATTTGTATCTAGAAGCATGTTTTCAAGTTCATATTATTGTTATGACATCATTCATACCATCTACCATACCTATGAATACTCCTAAGACTATACAAACCCCAAGTTCACTAGTTGATTCCTTATTGGTATCGTATGCAGTGCTACTTATATCAAATGGTTTCAAGTCTTGCCTATTTTTCATTGCTTGGTTATCCATTAATTATTTATATTTGGACTTATGTTTCACATGTTTGGATCTGATATAATCATCTATGGTTTGTATTGGGTATTTATCCCCTACTACGTGCAAAGGCACCTACCCTAGATCATTCAGATCTAAGGGTAGAGTTCATGGTGCAAGGTATTTCTCAACCTTAACTTACAACAAGCAATAACAATATATTTATGCTTTTATATAACTAATGAAATAAAATAACAAAAGGAAACACCTTTAACTTGGGCCACTGCAGGTTTTTGAGGAAATGGTCCATAGGCTCCCACGATCCTGGTCTCTGTTTATCTCCAAGAAGGGTTTGTCATCAGGAAAGGGATCAAGGGTTACACAGAGAGAACTCGACATGCAACATCGGATAGTGTGGAGAAAGGTGTGGGAAGTGAGAAAAATATTTTGGAATGAAAAGTTGATGAAAATTATTTTGGGGGAGACCTTCACAATGTATTTATAGGATGATTCAAGGTTTGCTAACCCATGGTATTTTATTGTGCATGGTATTTGTCCATACTTTTTTACCCTTCTCATTTTAGGGTTTTTTGGTACTTTTTGGAGAGAGTGGGGTTATGTTGCAATAAATGCTCAACTTCCCTATATTTATTGGGGGGGGGGGATAATAATGATTTGGACCAATTTTGGTGGAATTTAAGTGTGAAGGTCAAAATGAAGGGAATAGTGGTGGGAAAATGATGTATAATTATGGTTTGTACCTATTAGCACTATGTTTAAAATTTTTGAATTATAGGCTTGAGGGATTCGAAAATGATCCTGTTCGATAAAAAATTATGCAAGCACCTTTCAGGTTATCAGGTTGGTATATTCCTTCAGCTAGAGCCTTCAAACAAGGAGGGGACCTGAATCTATGGTGATAAGTATTTCTATGGTCCAAACACACAGTAGCAGAAATGAAGAAGAGAGTGTCGAATATCGATGGTTCGGATCCATGATGAAGAGGATCAATGACGAAGCACATTTTTTGTGGGCCAGAGATGTGAATAAAAATCCAAGTTTGATATCCACGGGTCCATTAGAGTGATAAGTGTTGGAAGGTCAGGATCAAGGCGAGCCCAGATCGATGACCTAGGATGATTCCGCTAGAGAAACATGCGCGAAGGAAGAGGTTTTTTCCAAACATGAAATATGGTAAAGGGAGGAAAGGTTGGATGGTTAAGACTAAGGAGGAAGCAAATCTACGGTCATGGTTTATTCCATGATCTAAACTAGCACGGGCGGTTTCGAAACCTCAATTCACAAAAAGTCGTAGAGACCGTGAAGATATATGATCCGGAGCAAGGGGTCAGGAAGATCAGAAAATGAGAAACGTTCTGTGATTATAAGCTGCATGGGCGATTAGATGAGGAATGACCAGTGGAATGTTAAGGCTCTCATGATTAGATGGTCCCGATGAAAGCTGACCATATATCAGCGACTGAGGTCAATTTCTCTTTATCAAGTTGTACCCATGATGATTGTAGAAGCTTAATATGAAGAGATATTTTTTGATGGCTTGGTTTTAAATACACATGGACAATGGATATGAAAGGTGTCTAGAACGAAAGGTTGATAAAATCTCAGGACCGTAAAGGTCACATCCAGATCGATCTGACAGTAGAGGAAACGCTCTCGCGTATGATCTGTTTCCTAACAGATTAATCGATTCCCTCGACGCCATTTTTAACATGTGTACATGATAAATCATTCTTGTGGTAGTTCCATGTCACCCCGGGACAAGTATCCATCATGTGGTCTGGCGTGTGGAGATAGGGGAGTATTAGGGGAATCTATGAGGTGGAGCAGATGAATCCACTCTTCACACAAAGCAAGGTAAGCACGGTAAGGGAGATCGTTTTGTTTCCTACATCACAAGGGTGAAGGGGTATGAGAATCTCCATTCTATATGCTTCAAAATGTAAGGTAGACCATACAGGGTGACACCTAATAATGTTTCCCACAGCAAGTAATGAAATGTCGTAGTTGATCAAGCGATGTAACTAGATCTCCAGCAGGTAAAGGATCAATCGGCTCATGCCCTGACACATGTCAAAACCAAGATACTCAATGACGAAATGTGCAGGAATGTTGACCGATCATTGTAGAGTCCAATCTCTCAGTCCTATATATAACACCACCTTTCAAATCCTTTGTAATATAGGGCATGAGCTAGCATAGAGGTAGAGCCCAAATTTTCGTTTTGTTGCGAGTCCATAGAATTTCGAGAAGTTGGAAATGGAAATTTCGTTCAAAAATATTTTCCATCTAGGTGTATTGATGGTTATTGAGCTCATTTGTACAATTATACGTTGCCTTGGTTTTCCATACCAGGGATAGCACCGGCCATCAGGGTGCAGATGTGAATAATTTTGGGAGATACACTCGTCTTCTGATACCCACACCCCTAGTTGTGCATTGCTTGGCCACTCACATATCGTGAGTGTTTTTCCAAGAACCCTTGATACCATCGCTACCTCCAAATATTTTGAACAAGAGGACAGTCCCGAGCTGTGCTCTATGGGAGCAGTTGTTTGGTTGGAGCATCAAGGGTCCAATGCCTGCACCGCCCTATTTGTGAATTCCACTTAACAAAGGTGGTGAGAGGGGTGGAGGCACACTCCACTGTATTGCATGTGGGAGATCCCACCTCACGAAAGGTGAGGAGTACAAGAATGATAAGCCACTGCATAGGCTTTCCCTTTCCAGAACCAATATGACCCTTCTTCCAAACCCCTTGTCTAACAGTGTTTCCTGGAGAGGGAGGGGCTACAGAGAAGGTTGAGAAAGGAGGGGACACAAACTAACCTTCCATTTTGCGTCCATGCAGAAAGGCGCATTTGAGCATGGAGGAGACACAAATTTAGGAGGGATAGAAAATCATGTTTATTTTGCTGACTTAACAAGACGACCAGATATTTAGAACTCCAGGAAATGGTGACTCACCTAAAAAGCGACCTGAAGGTATCGTTCTCAGAGATCAGCAGGCTCAACAACAAAAATGTCATGCTGTCACCCAAACCTAGAAAATTCACTAACTCAATAATGTATGTTCAAATTATATGTAAACTATGCCATAAGTACCACACTTTGGTTGTTAGTTTGATAGTGACTGTAAAGCATCCTGGTCCATCTCCGAGGACTAGCCTCGAGGATCTGAGATAGTATTAATAGGCTCTCTCCATAGGGGAGAGTGGTTGGGATTTTTTCAAAGAGCAAGGGCTCTCCATTGTAATATTTTTTCGGTTTCTCAGAGTTGAATAAAAATTTGTAGAGGTGTAATGACAAACTCTCATGGAAGAGATTCCTATGTCATCTCTTTCTTCAATAAGTAAACCTTCTTTACATGATTGTCTATCATGTTTTCATTACCGTTTTTATTTGCTTGTCATGATTGGGCATTAGTGTATATGGGCCAGATCTCGGATGATCTCAGTCAAATGTTCAAACATTTTAAACATTTTCTTCTAAAGTCTTGCAGAATTCACCTTGGTTAGGTGCTCTGTTTGACGAGTTGTCTCCCTCTGTCCACTAATACCTTCAGATTGAAGAAACGGTGTCTATCTTACCTCTATCTACAAACCTTTAGACTCCCTACCTCCTGCAACTTTTTTCAAACCTGATTATTTGACTCCATGGCCCAATGGTCCCATCCACGATTTACCCCACCAAACTATACAAAAAAAACTTGTCTTATTCAGAAATCTGACCTTCTAACCGTCTCTGATTGAATCTTTTGAGTGCGAAAAACTTGCAGACAGTGAGAGATCCCTCTCAAATTGTATTGGGTCAGAAATATAGTCTAAAGCGGTTTTGATGTTACCCCAATATTTACCTCCTGCAACCTAGGTACGTTCTGGGTGCTAACAAACTGGTGTCGTTGCCGAGGAACGAAGGTTCGAATCTTCCTTGGGTGTGACATAGTTTCGGATTTGATTGTTGATGGTGAACAATAATCAAACTATCAAGAAGGTTTCACATATTTCACCTGGCGACTCCATTCTCAAAGTGTCTAGATTTCAATGACTCCACTGGTGACATGATTCAGAGATCAAGTTTTCAAAGAGAAGCGATAGCCTCTACCGAGAAAACAAGCTCATCGTAACATATGAAGATGTGTGGTGAGAGGATAAGATTCTCAAGTTTCAGTTTCCTCCAAGATTCCTTGTCTTGTCTTGTAAGTTTGTTCCTATCTTTTCCTAAACTTGTCAAAGTAACTTTCCATGGTTCATTACACTCGAAACGGAACCATGAATTTATTCTTGTATATCCTTCTTTACGAATTGAAAGTAGTTCATCATCCTGTACATTTGATTTCAACCAAGATATTTCATTCAAAACCATGCGACCCTCTTGAAACCACGATTAGTAATACATCCATTTCACATAGCCCTATTTCTTCCAGTCTTCCAAGACGATTTATACCACTTCACTTACCTCTTATTCTTCATGATTTTCCTACGAAGCATTACAAGTACCTCCCTAAATTTGACAGAGAATCCAAAGACCTCACTGCTGAGAAACATTTACAAGCCTTTGAACATTTCCTTAACCTCTTTGAAGTAGAACATGATGATGTTTGCATGAGGACTTTCTCCGAATATTTGCAAGGAGACGTTAATGAATGGTTTAAGCACCTACAGCCTAAATCCATCATTAATTGGGAATATTTTTCTAACACCTTTTTGAAATTTTGGGGTGGGAGGAGGCCACTATACCAAATACTTTCAGAGCTCTATTTCCTAAAGAAGTAGGAGGGTGAAAACATGTCTAGTTTTAACAGGAGGTTTGCCATATTTTATTATAACATGCCAAAGAGAATCCAACCTCTTGAAAACGGGACTAAAATTCATTATGCAACTATCTTTCCTCCCAAACTGTCATTACTTCATTTGGAAAGAAAGTCAGTCACATTGCATAATATGTTTGTTGATTGCTTGGAAGTTGAAGAAAATCTTAAGATGTCTAAAAAACTGTTAAATCAAGACAATGGTGGTGAGATGAAAGGTAAATCAGAACTAGTTGGGCCACCTAATCCAAGGGGAACAGTACCTGTTCATCCCAAGCCTTCGTTTACCAAATACAGAGATGATCAGCCTTATGATGTAAAAGAAAATGGTTCTGCTAATTTTTTTTTTGAAGATTGCAGTCAGCCTAGTACCAATTCTGTTAATAGAGATTTTAAAAGGGATTTTGGTATGCCCATATATGATGAGTATGAGGATGACTACTTGGATGTTATACCCAAAGAACTAGCTCTAAAGCCAAGGTCTAATAGTGAAGAAAGTCAAGTTGTAACCCGAAGTCAAAAGGCTGAATAGGAAAAGATAATGAATGTGCAGAAGGTGATAGTCTACCTCTGTGTTATTTTCCATTTGAACTGATGAGACAACAACTTAAAGCCTCTAAACTAAGGCATAAATTCAAGGATATGGAAGATTCCATAAAAAATTTTGGAGGTAGAAGATGATGAAGATGAACCATCATACGGGAAATCTCAGCATGTAAAAAAATTGATGATTTGCAGTGAGAAATTGGATTGCAAAGAAAGAGGTAAGATTTCTCAAATAAACGTTTCTTCATGTCTTTCAAATTCAGAAATTTCATGTCAAGAAGAAAGATTGTGTTTTCTTGATCTAGCTGGAGGAAAGAATAATCTTTCTACTCAAGTATATAACGATGGTAAAGTTTTAGATTCAGAAATTTTGAAAGAAAGGGTGGACGTTTCATTGGAAGGCAATCATGACAATCCCTTTCATATTTCTTTTGAAAATCAGTCTGACGACATGCTATAGGAGTTGTGTTCTGAGGAGCTTTGTCATGACAAACAGGCGCTTGAGAATTTTGGGATTTGTCATATTTTTTATGATTCAGTGTGTTATAGCTAGATTTTGTTTTCTGTTTTTAGACTATATGTTTTATTTTAAAAACATGGTTTTTCTTATTTATTTTAAGATTTTGAGCTTGGATTTTGAGGTATTATAATAGTGAGCATATTTTTATTTTTGATTTTATAAAATTCCTTTTAAATTTACTTTATTTAGTTGTTTTTATAGTTTTAATAGTATTATTAGGTGTGTATATATTTCTTAAAGGTTGAAAAGATATATCATAAGGTTTAATCAAAGTTTGGTTATATAATCTAACCCTTTGTTTTTAAGCCTTTTGTCAAAAAAAACATTGATCAGAGATTCCTGTACCGCAAAGGCAGAAACCATGAACTAGAGCGCTACAAGAAAGTCGAGGCCTTTTATAAAATTGTAAATTTGCTTGTGATTTTTCAAAATCGCAAATTATGCGAGTTTTCGCATCTGTAAAAGGAGAATGATATGTGTATAGACCTTTATAATCATTTTGACAAGTGTTCAAGTTAAGATAAAGATTATTCAGGTAAGTCACAGCTGTCCAAAATTTTGGAGGATGGAGATCCTTTAAACATTAATGATAGCGCACGACGGGAGCATATTCGAATCTAGTTATGAATTTCATGGATGTATGAAAGCTTACAGAGATCGTGCTGATACTTGTCAGCCTGTGGTTGGAATAAATTGTGAGGAAGGTGGTTATAGGTTTGGGGTTTGCAGATTAGGTGACTGGCGTAGTCGTGGTAGTTAAGGACAGAGCTACGGAAGTTTACTAGACACCTGGGAAGACAAGATAGCGCATTTTCAACAGCTTAAACCATTATTATGACATGTATGCAATCGGTTGCTGAAATCATTCACAATTTTTTAGTTCATAAGTGTTGATTAAGAAATTGCAAGCTTGGGGACCCGATTTTGTTCAATTATCAGTTCAGTCTGACAGTGGATTTTTTTCAAAATACTTATCAACTGTTTTAGAAAAAATTCATATCTAGGATTTCACAGGGAGGATCAAGAAGAGTGGCAAGACTAACAGGGTTGAGCCTTCAGATATGGAATGGGATAAAACTTTTCCTGAGTGTGCAAAATTGTTTCAAAAATTAGGTTGGTTTAAATTTTTTGAAAAAAATGATGGTTATCATTCAGAAGTTTCATATGGGTTCACTCAAGGGTTAGAGAAAGATACAGTCTTGTTTAATACCCTAAAAATTGAGTTAACTAGAGAGTTGATAGCATAAGCCACAGGTATAGCTGATGAGGGTGAGTTTTGGTTCAAGAAAATGCCATTTACTTTTAATTCAGAGAATTTCCTATTGCCTGATGTTGTGGCAAATTGGGGCAAGGGGGTGCATATACAGAATTTCAAGCCTGAATGGAGGGAGCCTATTAATATTTTGTAGAGTTATGTAACCTGTGAGGGTAGATATGCTTCTGTTTTTAAATATCACATTAGATTTCTACATCACTTGAGTCAGGATTCAAAGATGAATCTCCCCTTTTTCTTCCTAAAAATATTGCAGAAGATGTCAAGTAGGATAAGGGAACATCAGGATCATACTAAACACTCTAACTTCAATCATGTATTGATAAAATTGATCATTAGTATCGTGCTCCAGAAAAAAAGGTAAGACTTGGGATTATTTTTTGTTCTGGTCAGGGTTTCAAAGCGGAAAGTAGGACCAGTCAAAGAGGAGACAAATGAATAAATCACACAGCCTAGTTAAAAAATTGAAGAAGGAAGTCATTTATGAAGAAGTAGAAGAGACTACTCAAGTAGAGTCTTCAGTACAGAAATTTAAAGAGCCTGTAGGTGGAGAGAAAAACAAGATTGATGAAGAGAATCAGTTGGAAATCTCTGAAGGTTTGAAAGAAGTACATGAAATAGTCTTAGAACAGCCAGAAGAAAAGGAATCAGTTAAGCTTGATCTAGATATCAATGATATCTAGGGAAATACGATAGAGGTCTCTATTCCTGTCAATATCGAATCAGAGGATATACAAGTTCTCACTGAGAAAACTAAGGAAAACTCCATGATTGGATTTAAAAAGGAAGGAGTACTAATATCCAGCGTAAAATTTCAGGGAAGATCTTATGCAATGTTAGGTGAGTCAAATTGGAGGCCCAAAATGAGACCAAAGAATAAATTAAGATTGAATATGAAAAAAATGTTGAATACAAAATTGGCTAAGGAAAAGATTACTGTGATTGACTCAGAAGATTCCTCATCTCAAGAAAATTTAAAAGAAGATGAAGACCAATATAAGTAGGAAGAGAATAAGAGAGAAGATTTAGTGATTAAGAATCCTTCTCTCATGAAGAACACAGTTAAAGAACAGTTCAAAGATTCCGGTTTTAAGGGAGATAATTCTAAACAGTTCCTATAACAGTAACAGACCAACATAAAGAGGATGATGAGGATATTTTTAAGAAATTAAATATCCCTTGGTTACCAGAAGAAGCTTCTTCATTTCAAGAATGGAAATTCATAGATTCAGAGAATCAAAATCTTCAGAAAAGTGTTAAACAGTACAAGTACCAAATAGATTTTCTGAATGAAACAAATGAAGGATTGGTAATGGAAAATAGAATGTTAAGAGAAGATCTTGAGAATATTAATAGCCATTATCAAGAGTTGATTGTGGTTTCTAAGGAAGCATTAAAGAGGAAAAGGAAGACACAAAACATGTGTGAAGAGTTGGAGCAGAAGATCCAAGATTTAACTCAGCAGAATCAAGAACTATCAAAGAGAGTTGAAGACCTAGAAGTTGAGAAACAAAGAACCAGAAGAAAAACACAAGCTCTGGAGGGGATAGCACTTCTGGCTGAAGCCGCCAAATATCTTTAAAGGGATATTAATAACAAGTGTCTTTTAGTTAACTTTTGTAAAGATAATAGTTTGTTTTGGAAAAAAATTATCTTACTAGTTGTTTCGATAGTCTAACCTAGAAGGTAGTTAATTAGTTAAGTAACTATTTTTTGGATGTAACCAAGATAAAAGAAAGAAATTAGAATGAGCAAGGGTTCGAATTTTTGTACAAGGGGAGGCTTCCAAGCTACTGTGTATGGAGCTAAGTTCAAAAACTCTTATGTATTCTTGATGACTGGTTATGATATATATGCAAACAATAAGCCCATATTATTCTATTTGCTAGTTTCATTCCTGATTGGTGTAGTCACTCAGTTGACAAATTCATTTCTTGTTTAAGGTTATTATTCATGGAATGCTTGTGAACTGTGGGTGAAACTCAGTATTGTGCTTATGTTGTCTCTGGTTTATATTTCATATATAATGCATCTCAGTCCTTCATTGTTACATGATTTAGTGTTTGTCTTAGCCTGATGAGATTTTACCCTCTTGTTAACAAATTGTAAAACCAAAACCCTAAAAAACTATTTTACATAGTTTTATTTTATTAGATTGTGTTGGCTTGTTATTTAGTAGTTTGATAACAATTTCTGGCACTAACATCTTTGGCGTTGTTGTCGGGGATGAAGCTGAAGCATACTTTCCCTGGGTTATTCATTATTCAACTGGTTTTGAGAGGTGGACAAAACCTGCAAATCATTGAGACTACATTTCACCAAACAGTATCCACAGTGGCTACTAAGGGAGTTGGGACAAAAGGTAGACCAACTTCACCATTACAGTTGGGTGTCTCAGACCCAGAGCAAATTCTGAAAGAAGCTAAGAAAATTAAGAAGTCACAATCATCCCCAGCTTTATGTAGCCCTGATCAAATTGACCTATTATCACCCTTTTCACTTGCAAAGGAAGAAAAACAAGATTCATCATGGTTAACACCTACAATACCTATTAGCAGTTTTCAAATATTTACTGATCCTTGGTCCTTTAAAAGGCAAAAACCTTATCTCCTGGAAAAATTCCTTTGTTTCAGTTCAAATTCAGTAAGAGCCCTTTTCAGCCAAGTTCCAGCCAAGATTTTCCTTCATCTAAACAAGTCAGTTTAAAAATGGCAGCTCAGTAGCAGCCTCCATTAGATATGATGGATAGGATGGTGGCAGCTAGGTATGCACCTTTAGTTCTACCTCAGCCCTTAAATTCTCTCCCTGGGGGGGATTACCAAAAGTACTTTCCTAGGATTAATTGACAAGGTGAGACAACAACCAAGGAGCACTGGGATGCATTTCTCATCTATGCAGATAACCAAAACATTGAGGCAAAAGATGTGTGGATGAGAATGTTTGTACAGAGTCTGGATGGGAAGGTTAGAAGGTGGTTCAGGGAACTACTAGCAAATTCAATTACTTTGATTAAGGAAATTCAGGATGTCTTCATAAGGTAGTGGGGTGATACCAAAGACCATACATACTATATTACAGAGTTTGGATCCCTAAGGAGTAAGAAAGATGAAACCATAACATATTTTTCTAAGAGATTTAACAAAATGTATGGTAGAATTCCTGTAGAAATCAAGCCCTCTGAAACTTCAGCAAAACTCAAATATGCCAATGCTTTTGATCATGAGTTTTCTTTACACCTGAGAGAAACAATACACTTAGTCTATTAAACATGCAATAAGCAGCATTAGAAGTAGAATCCAATATCCTAGCTTCTAATAGACTAAAAGTAAATTCAGATCAGCAAGCTTATGACAGAAAAGGTAAAAAAGAAGTTGCTCCAGTACCCACAGCATCACAGTCAGCTGATAGTAAATTTGATGAAATGGAAAAATTAGTAAAAATCCTAACAGCATAATTAAACAAATTGGAATTAGAGAAGATTTCCAATAGGCTTGCTCAAGAAGGGGACATAAACCCTAATCAGTTTAGAAGACAGTTTAAACCTTGGTTTATTCCTAGAGAGAGAAGTGTTATAGCTGATTTTACCACTCCAGGTGAATCACACTTTGTATGGCCTTCCCCTGTCCCGCTGCAGACTCCTTAGACCCCATGGACCATTTTTTGTCCTTTGATGTTTCCTTGATCATCCATAAAAACATGTGAAAAATGATACACGCAACTTTTAAACCTATAATCGCGTGTCTACGTGGGTTTGACCACTAAAACCATGTACATCGGGATGTGTACAAAAATCCATATCCTTTTGGAGTTTTCCTTGACATGGATCCAACTCACTTGACTCCTGGACTTCCCTATGCCTTGAGATCGCTTAGATTTGACCTTTCATTACCCCTTTGAAAAGATATATAAGTAAATCTATGGTACATTGAAGGCATATGAGAGAATTGAGAGCAAAGAAACTATAGTCCATTGTTGCCAGAACTTATGCTTGAGTCTACATCCCTTTGTCCCTTGGAGCACTAGTGTGTTCTTCCCAAGCTTTCCTTTTCCTTGTGAGCTTGCTATCGAGAGATGGAGGATTGAGGTGGTGGAGGCCCAAGTGGGGGATTCAGTTTCTCTGGTTCACAGACGTTCCGTCAGAGGTTGTATCTATTGTAATCTCTGATTTATGTTAATAGAAATATCTTTTCCTGTCCAATAATGTGTGTTTGAATGAATATATTATCCATGGGATTATTTCAAATGCTTATACATTGTTGATTATATATGCTAGAATAGATCTAACACCATGATATATAGTATGCTTGTATTGTTTACTTGTTGTTGAGGAAGTAATTTATCAATTCAAGCCGAAGTTGGAAAGCTCAACGGGGATCTACTTCAACTGTCTGGAATAAGGTACAAGGTCTGATCCTTTAGTGTTAGACATTTACTTTCTATTGCATATTGGAAAAGATTGATTTCTAGAGTCAAGCTGTCTGTTGTGGTACCCCAATCCATAGGAATTTCTCTCCATAACAGAATTGGCGACTCCGCTGGAGAGTTCCTAGTAGTTTTCCTTTGGGGGTTGTTCTATCAGCATTCAATGAAATTGAATTGCTCTTTCTCTCTTGTTTCTGTGTCGAGTCTGGGGGCATGTATGCCATGGTAGTGTCTAATTGGTGTGAATTTTGTCTCAACTTGTCTATTTGCCTTGATTTTATGCACCTTTCTTCCTGTACGCGAGTTTTTAACTCACAGTCGCGTATACACACGGGTTTCTCTACGATTTCCGCGTATACACGTGGGTTTACTGTGAACAGTCGCGTATGCCATTAGTTTTTCCTTTTTGTGGAAAATAATTGGTTGTTGGGTGAAGTTTGATGATTTCTAAGTCTCCTTTGGCACTGCTTAAGTCTGTTTATACCTCTGTTTCTGACCAGAAACGTTTTTTTTAGGCTAAATTTTTTTTTCTAGAAGGTTCTTGTCATGGCATTTTTTATTTTTTGTTTGGAATTAGTGCATTAGAGTTCTTTTACCTTAGTGCTTTTCTTGAGTGCTGTTTGAGTCTGCTTGCAGAGTCTAGGGGTCATAGAATCATTCTTTTGCTTTTTGTATCTCATTCTATTTCAAAAAATCCAAAAACATTTGCTTATCATCATGCATTGCATTTTGCATTTTGCATTGTACTTGCACTAGATTTGCTTTGGAGTACTAGTTAGGACTTCATATAGGAAAACTTGCATTCATCATTTGAAGAAAAATTGTGCATTTTGCATAGTAGCATACCCTGTTTTCATGGACACAATGCATTTGCATTGATTGTTAGGTGTGCATTTTATTTCATGTTGTGTCATAACACCATTAGTTGCATGGTCATATCCCTTTTTTGAGTAATAAAGCCAAATAAAATCAACGCTAAATTAAAATGAATTACACTCTTTTCTTTTCTAGGGTGCACCAACAATCTTAGGTTTTAGGGTCTTGGAATAGTTCATTGTGAGTAAATTCTCCAAGACCACTAAACAACAACATGTATGTGTCTGTCCAGGTGAGTGTGTGAAATCCTTGATATAACCAGTGTTTCTCAGGATCCTCCTCTCAAAAGGGAGTTAAGCACGAGGCAGTGTGAGCAGTTATTGATTAGGATGACCCCTAGTCATAACTAAGTAGCACCAAAGATATTTCCAGGATTGTATTCATATCTGGGGGCTCTTTCGAGAGTTTCGGGCTTTGCTACCCTGCCCATACGGTCAATCCCACCTGTGACTGTCCGCCTGAGAATTGATTATATTGAGGTGACCTTAGTGGTCTTACCTAGGATATCGAGGGGGTACTTTGCAGGGGTTATTCTGCAGATGTCCCGGCCAGGTTGGGGTCGGACAGCACAGTCGCTTTACGCATTGAAGCTGGAGGCCACAATAATTGGTTACGTACCTCCGCTTGTTGTGCATGGGAGTCTCAAGCCTCTCCTAGGCGAGACATACCTGCTTCATTCGGGAGCTCACTTATCCAGCCCTTGTTTGCTTACAGTTGGCTTTATATTTTATTAGTGATTGCTATGTGCACAATAGCTTACCTAGGGTTTGCGTAAATAGAGAGTCTTTTCTAGTTTTTGAGTCATTGTGGATTCAGGTGCGGCTCCTTTCCATTCTTGTAGTTTAGCAGGACTTCTTCCTTCTACTTCTCCTTCTCCTTTGGGAGAGAGACCTAGACAGTCCAGGAGAACTATTTCATACATTGATTAACACACCATGGGATACCATATGGAAAGTATTCCTGAACCACCTTCTCCCATTCGACTGGATGATGGGAAGTTTACTCCTACCTACAATCCTTCGCCCGACTTGGCTGATTTAGGGCCTATGATTTCTGAGATAGGAACCTTTCATGATAGAACTACTCACTCTAGGGTTGATTCCCCATTGACGCATTATCGGTATGGAATGCCGAAGGATGCCAAGACTCATTTTGAACCCGCAAGCACTAGCTATGGTAGTTATGCTACATCTGGTTTTCCCACACATGATTTGGCATTTCATGTCGAATCTAAGTTTGAGCCTAACACTATGCCTGGGGGCACCCCAATTCCTTACCATGCGGAGAGGTTTGGGAGCACTAGTCACATTGCACCTTCCATCCCAGTGGTGGAAGTTACATCACATATTCCTCCTAAGTCTAGGGTTAGTGATCCCATTAGGATACCAGACACAAGACAAGTAACGATAGGGAATAGGACGTACATTATTACTCAGGTCCCTCCATCCTTGGTCCCTACTTCTTCAAATGTTCACCCTCCCCCTTATTCACATGGTTCTTCAGGCCAAAACGTTGCTACGAGTTATGTCCATACTGCGATTACTAGACCGGTTGTGTCTCAACTTCATGTACCGCCCGTTGTTTCGGGAGGTCATGCTCATACTTCTAGAGGTCACATTCCTACTTCTGGAATGTATATTCCTACTTCTGGAATGTATGTTCCTACTTATGGAGTGTCCCATGGGACATCGCATGCGATGACTTATGGACCCTATTATGGGACGTAGTATGGATAGGGTTTTTCACCTTATGGGGGTGGGTATCAACAACCTGCTTACTCTCCTAATTACAGCTTCGTAGCTCCTACTAGTCAAGGTCTACCACACTATGGTGCTTCCACGCCACCCTATATGGGTCATACGACAGGAGGGAACTATGGCCAAGGACATGGTGGTAATTAGACCTATATGAATCAGGGAATGGTCCATCGACCTCATCATCCTAGGCTCCCTTTCCTCGCGACACTCAATCTTCCTGACTTGTTGATATTAACGAACGATCCTGTAGCTCATGAACCGGCTTGGCCGGCTGTCCCTACCAAGCTTCCCTCGGACATACCTAAGTTCGAGGGCAAACCAGGAGAGGATCCAAGTGAACATGTTACTACTTTTCACCTATGGTGCTCTTCGAATTCATTACATCAGGATTCCATCCGTTTACAGCTATTTCAACGCACCCTTACAGGGCCTGCCACGAAATGGTATATAGAGCTACCTAGGGGAGCTTTTGCTTTGTTCGACGACCTTGCGATGACTTTTCTTAACCACTTCCAGCTACTAGTGCGTTATGACATTGGTACTGAACTCTTGTCAACATTTTGGAAAGATAAAGCCACACATATTTCTGATCATATTCAAGAGTGGCGTAGACGGAAGAGATTAATTAAAGCCTTTATACCGTCGGAGTTCCTCCTCGAATGGTTCCTCAAGTTGATATTGCCATATATAGAAAAGGATGTTTCTACATCCGAAGTGTAGAATGAGGAACAAGTGATTTTTAGGGCGCAGGAACTGGACTTGATCTATGCTCAGTTCAGTTTGTTGTATGAGATTATTCCCAATGCTCCACGTTCCAGTTTCGACCCCAAATTCAAACCTGGACCACATGCCGATGGCATTGTGAGTTGTGCAAGTGCAAAACCTGTGGATTCAGTTTCAAAACAAGTTATTCAATTGTCAATCAACCAATATACTTCGGGACAAGCTACGGCTTCATTTCAACCCACCCAAATGGCGAGTGTACCTTCAATGCAATCGTCGGACAATAAGGGTAACCAGCAGCCCAGACGGAATAGAAAAAAGGGTAAAAATAATCGTAAGGGTGGGAATAAGAATGAGAATGCTAATAGTAATGACAAGAACGGTCGGAATGCTGGGGGGGACAAGCAAGCTAAACATAAGATTAAGTTCCCTTGCAAGTTGTGTAAGGACGATCACCTCACTTACTTGTGCCCTCGTATTGATGAAGCCTCGAGGTTCTTAGCACAGGACCCAGCTGTGCTAACTAACCCTCTACCACACAATCAAAATATGAACTCGAGGTCCCATGACCAATCTAGCGGTGACCAAGATCCACCGAAGGGTAGTGGTCATGGTTGCATTAACATGGTACGTGCCGCAAAAGTTGTGACCTGTGCAAAAGATTATGGTTCGTCACAACCCAGCCCAGGCAAAGAGCCTGATCCACAGGGTCCCCTTTGCTTATTGAGAAACCTATGGATAAACCTGAGACTACACCTCACATTCCTAAGGGATTCCTTAAGCATTCGGGGCATAATCCAAATGCCCGAGCCACCCAGAACTATTCAATTGTCGAGGATTTGGGCCACACTCCTTGTGCGATGTCTGCATTGGAACTGCTTCAGAGTTGTCCTTCACGAAGGAAGGTGTTGCTTTCTTCCCTTGGTGTGAATGATGATGATTCTTCTTCTGTGGTTAAATTTTAAACTGCAGGACTTCATCCTCACTTGCCCTACTATGTGTCTCTTTTGATTCACGTAGAATGTCTTAATATGACCATCAAGCGCATTATGATTGACGAAGGCACTGCTGCTTATGTGATGTCTTTATCATGTTGGAAGGGTATAGGTTCCCCTGAGCTGTCTAAATAAGCGACCATGTTAACTGCGTTCGATGGGAGATCATTTAGGCCGCACGGCATCCTTCCTTCCCTTAAAGTCTGTTTGGGAGGGAAGACCATTGCGATAGAGGTTAAGGTGGTTGATGCGCCCCTTGACTACAATCTCTTATTGGGCAGGAACTGGATGTACAGTATGAAAGCCATTGATTCTTCCCTGTTCCACATTGTATGCCTTCCACATAATGGGAAGATTGTAATGATTGATCAAACGACATTCAAGAATCAGTCTGTTACCGTATCTTCGGGAGCTTCGATCCAAATCATTGAAAACTCTCAGCCAGCAACTGGGAGTGTGGGTGTAGGCATGTATCCATCCCTTATGGGAAGCTTTATTTGTCCTGCACCGATCCCTATGATAGGATCTAGTTCCGATGAGGCTTCGACATCTATGAGATCTGTGTCTTTTCACACAAGTCATATGGAAGATCCTTGGATTCTTCCTACATCGAGTACTCCGAGTGAGTCCGTCGTGACGGACGTGTCGTTGCCTGCAACTATGATAGCTTATCAAGCTAATCTCAAGTGTGTTGCAGAGCCTAGTCCTTCCTCTTCATGGACGGAGGATGAGGACCCTTATGTGCTGCCGACATGGGCAGTACAGTCTTCTCACGTGCACGACTGCCTTGATATGGTTTTCCTTTCAGATGAAGCAATTTTTGAGGCTATGTCGGGAGTTGAGCCACCATGGGAGGAACTCCATCATAGATCATACTTTCTTCTTTATCTTGACCGCTTGGAGCGTGAGGATTTTAGGGCGGTTCTTAGTCAGAGAGTTGGTAGTCCTATGGTTCCATTAAGCTCTCCTGGTCAGATGGCTGATGGAAACATGGCAAACATATCTTCAATGATTCCTATCAACATCTCTCGTAATCCTGGCACGATAGAGAATGTCTATATTGGGGCGGAATGTTCCCATGCTGAGATTCTAGAATACACTGAGCTATTGAAGGAATTTTGTGATATTTTTGCTTGGTCTTACGAAAAGATGCCAGGTATTGACCCTCGTATTGTCGAGCATGAAATTAAGACTTACCCCAACGCTAAGCTTGTTCGACAACATTTATGTGCGGTGAATCCTAGGAAAGCACCCACAATTAAGGTAGAGATAAAGAAGCTGTTGAATGTCGGTTTCATCTATCCCGTTCCCTTGACGAAGTGGGTTTCAAACCCTATTTTGGTGGATAAGAAGCAGGGAGCACTCCGCATATGCACTGATTTCCACGATTTGAATCGTGCCTGTCCTAAGGCCAATTTACCCACACCATTTATTGATCATATTTTGGATGAGTGTGCGGGTAGCGAGGTTTTTCCCTTCATGGACGGCTTCTCTAGATATAATCAGATACAGATTAAAACTAAGGACCAACATAAGACTGCATTTATTTGTCCTTGGGGAACTTTCGCATATCGAAAAATGCCTTTCGGCCTTAAAAACGTCGGAGCTACATTTCAGCGAGCCATGACCTTGATCTTTCACGATCTCATGTCAATTATCGAAGTATTTTTGGATGACTTGGCTGCTCATTCTCGTGTGAGAATGCATCATCCCTATCACTTGAGATTGGTATTCGAAAGATGCCAACACTATTCGGTTAGATTAAATCCTCATAAGTGCATCTTTTGTGTGAAGTCAGGTCGTTTGTTGGGATTCATTGTGTCTAAAGAGGGTATAAGAGTTGACCCTTTGAAGGTTGAGGCAATACTTCAGTTGTCTCCCCCAAAGAATATTCATCATCTTCAATGTTTGCAAGGCATGGCAAACTTCTTACGAAGATTTGTTGTCAACTTTGCCAATTTGACTAGAGGCTTCATGCATCTCTTGAATAAGGACACCCCCTTTTATTGGGATGAGTGAGCCCAGGAGTCCTTTGATGCACTCAAGCGAGCCCTAGCATCGGCCCCAGTGATTAGTTCCCCGGACTATAGCCGTGATTTACTACTTTATGTGGCTGCGTCCATTGAAACGATTGGTATGGTTTTGGTTCAAGAGGATGAGCAGCTCTAAGAGCATGTGATATATTATCTAAGCCGGAACCTTATTGACGTAGAAATTCGTTATTCTTATGTCGAGAAGCTTGCTTTAGCTACCGTACATGCAGTTCAGCGATTGAGACATTATATTCTCCTTCGCCAGACCTTGGTTGTAGCCCATGTCAATCCATTTCAATTCATCCTCACCCAAAGGATGATTGGTGGAAAATATAATAAATGGATTGTCATTCTGCAAGAATTCAATCTCGAGTTTGTTTCAGCAAAATCGAAGAAGTATTTAATTTTTGCAAAGCTTATATCAGATTTCCCGAGCGAGGCCGAGGAGTTGGTTTGTGAAAATACGTATGTCGATGAACACATCTTCTTAATTTCAAATTGAGACCCATGGTATGGGGATATCATAATATATTTACAAACATTGAAGACCCCTACTCACCTCTCACAAGTTGAACGATGACGATTACGTCATGTCTCTAAGAACTACCTCATAGTGGATAACACTTTGTACCCCCATGGGGTAGATTCCATTTTACGACGTTGTTTAACTCATGAAGAGGCTAAGGTAGTGCTGAATGATTTCCATGGAGGGGCATGTGGTGGTCATTTATCTGGGCTTTCTACAGCTAAAAAGATCTTAAGAGCAGGTTATTTCTGGTCGTCGATCTTTAAGGATTGTATAGATGCGGTCAAGAGGTGCCACCCTTTCCAAGTGTTCGCATGTAATATGCGCTTGAAACCTACCCCGTTACATCCTATTATCACCGCTGGTCCCTTCACTAAGTGGGGGCTCAATTTTATGGATTGCAACCCAGCTTCGGCTAGGGGGCACCATCATATTATAGTGGTTGTTGATTACTTCACGAAATGGGTTGAGTCTATGCCTACAGTAAAATCCAATGGTGAGACAGCCGCTCACTTCGTATTGAACCAAATTATTACTCGGTTCAGGATTCTGAAAGAGCTTGTCACTAACCATCGCTCGCACTTTCAGAACCGTATGATGGAAGAGTTGGCATTAAAGTTAGGGTATAAGCAAGAGCATTCCTCTTCTTACTACCCTCAAGCGAATGGACAGGTAGAGGTAGTGAATAAATCACTCAAATCCATTCTCCAACGAACCATCGCACAAAGCAAGAATAATTGGTACATCATGTTATATCCTGCTTTGTGGGCATATCTAACCGCTGTTAATACTGCCACTGGTTTTTCTCCATATCAACTTGTACATGGAGTGGAGTCGATATTGCTGGTTGAATGCAAGATTCCTTTTTTGAAGCTAGCTGTAGAACTCTTACCAAACCCTTCACCATTGGAGGAGCATTTGGTTCACCTTGAGCAACTTGATGAGCAGCGTCGGGATGCCTTGGTGGCTCTAGAGGTAAATAAACGTCATGTAAAGGTCCAGTACGATAAGTCTGTTCATCCAAGGAGGTTTAGTGAAGGAGACTTGGTCCTTTTGTGGGATCAACCGAAAGAACCCTTGGGGGCAGGGAAATTTAATCCTATGTGGCAAGGCCCTTACGTGGTCAAACGTGTGTTAGAGAAGGGTGCTTATGAGTTAGTGGATTACGAAGGAACGACCTTGGAGGAGCCTAGAAATGGGCTCTATCTTAAGAAATACTATGCATAATTTTCATCCAAGGCTGCTTATTGTATATTAGTGTACAGTCTTGCATAGTTAGGTCTTTTTCTTATCGTGATCGGGTTTGTGATGAGTTTTCGTTTCTTTTAGTAGATGTCAATGGAATATTCCACCTACATAAGATCCATGGATGGTGCGAGCTGTCACACTCAACACTCAGCCTCTGTTGCTTGGGTGATTTATACTCCTATGGGTCAGGTACTGTCTTCAGGAGGCGTATGTCTACGGCCATCTTCCAACAATGTTGCTGAATATAGTGTCGTTATTGAGCTTCTACAGGATGCCATTTCACATGGCGTTCTCTCTCTTGAGGTATGTCTTGATTGGATTTAGTAGTGTCACATATTAATGGTTTGTACCATGTTAGAGATTCAATGTTATTGAGAATATTCCTATGTGTGAGATTGTTAGAACGACAATTTGACAATATAACATATATACACATTCCAAGAATTAATAATCAAGTTGCTGACTCATATGCTAACTACGTGTTAGATTGGCGTTTGTTTCATTCATAGTAAATTCATCACAAACGCAATTTCTACACATGTAAATAAATAAACCGATCACCATAAAAAAAAATTATATAAAAACCAAAATGTGATAATACATAGTGTCATGATACAAAATTGGGGCTCTCCAGCCACCAGCATATAATACACGGTAGTACAAAATGTATACACTCCCAGGTGTCTAATCCTATGGAGGAGGAGGAGGGTTGTGATCATGGAAGGTCACTATGGCTCTAGCTAGCCGTTAGAACACTCACACCCATGCGCGTGGTACACCCACCACCTGGCGTAGCATAGCCTCAGGAAAGTCCTCAACTTGCGCCATGGAAACCCTATGTGTCAGCCTGACAAAATTGGTATGAATGCTCTGGAATGTCTACTCCGCATCCACACCAGTGATATCATCTCCTCTTCCCCTCCGTCTATGACGAGGGAAGCCTTCTGGATGTCATGGTCCCACATCTGCACACAAATGGTAGATGTCACTATGTATTGTCACGCAAAAATATGTCTTTTTGATTCCATATAATCAAGAAAACACAAAAAAATTAAATAACTCAAAAAAATTTTAAAAAAAAGGAAAGGGTCGAGATTCATTACCTATGTCGCCATATGCCAATCCTGGTGGTAGCGGCATGTCCGGGTCCCCCTAAAAATCTATCCTCGCATTGGGGTAGTCATCGATGGAAACTATATGTCGTCGCCACCACAAAAAGAAGTCAGCTGGATAGGGGTTGGCCACCCTACCACCCCTCATTCTGCGCATCACATCTTCCCAACACCATTGGGCTGGATCTTGAACCCCATGAAGAGGAATGTCCACTCTGGGGCTCAATCCTGGAACACACTTGAAGAAAAACGTGCTCAGTATACTGCTGAACCCGAAGTTCCGCACTCTGCCTTCCTTACACTCACTGAGCTGATGTTTCATGTTGCTCAGTAGTGTAGTGGTCCATTCATAAATCATGGGTCTCATGCACTCCACTGCATAGAACATCAGAGGCCACGAGGCCTGGTGGAGTGATGCCAAGCCTGCTATCCTGCCCAATGTCAAGAGTATGGCCTTTAGGCCCAGCACGTGTATAGCGTTGGTAGGGACTTGAATTCCTACCTTCTCTGTGTCTGGATAGCAGTACACCGCAATGTACTCGTCGATAGTCAGGCCACCTCTTGGCCCACCATGAGAACGAAGGTTCACTACTTCCCCTCGTCTAGAAAGCCCTGTAATGAAGTATATGTCCTCCACCTCTATAGTGAGGGACATCCCATCAATTTGGAAGGACTCCGAGTCTGGATCGTAGTAATCCACCAGCATCTGTAATAGTCTTGGTTTGGCCCTCAAACCACCAAGACACCAAAACTTGTAGAGTCTGCATGCACGTAGAGCTTGTTGAGCCATTAGATCGGCCCTTACTGCTTCCTCTACCTCACCATGTTCATGCTCTCTCCACTCTAGGACCATCCTACACAACAAATTGCAAATTTTCCCATTATATTATTAAAAAAACCTTATGTGTGGCCTCATACGCGACTGTTTTCAAAACAGCTACGTATGTACGTGGGTTTGGGGTCATTTTCCGCGTATATCCAGCGCTATACGCGGAAAAACCCTCAATTTCTGCATGGGCCGCAGTGCCCATTTTAGTTTGTCCTATAAAGATTAATTGACCACAGAATTTCACAAAAATTGCATCAAAATGAAAGAGAAGAGCATGGGTAAATACCTGGAAGAAACGGTAGTGGATTCCGCTGGCTGGATCTCCTGGAATTCGTTGTGGAAAATCTGAGCTCAAATAAGTAAAAGTTTCAAATGTTTTATAATATTTTGATATGTTTACTATTTATAGAAATTTTTCAAATATTTGAAAATTTTTACCCCCTTTCCTATAGTTTTGACATTTTCTAACCATTTTGGACCGTTTTTTACATAATTCATGATGTAGAGGACCTTTTTCAGTGCCATTTCAGCCATTGGATTGACCCGTTCATGCCGATCTTAGGTATCATGTCTGAACTAGCATATAGGTTAGATTTCATCACCGTTTGCATTTTGCATGACCTTATTACCATCTCATCATGACCTTAGGTACGAACCCACTCTATTATGTCACGGAACCTTATTGCTGCTTTAGAAGTGGCATGATATGAGTGGTAGAGCTTTACCTTACATGGGTACCCTAGTTAGCGCCTTATTTGCATTTGGTGCCCATGCTGACATTTTCTCCTTTAGGGTGTGGGAGTTCATTGTATAATACTGCCATGACATTTCGCAATAGCCGCATACTCCTCTTGATCTTTTGCTGGCCTATTTCCCTCAGGACTCCCTCATGTCAAGTTGTGAATGCATTATCATGAGCTTTGCGTGCCTTATTGAGCTTTATGTCGGCTCCCCTGACATTAAATTTCAGCCATATAGCCCAAGCTTGTCTCATGTCTAGCCATGCAGAGCCATTTTTTATATCCTTCACAACTTGTTTCCCTTTTTACTGAGAGGGGATTTTCCCCCGAGTGTCGATATCCTACACATGTATCCTTGCATTGAGCATAGGTATGTTCCACTGCTTGGAACTAGTTTGTTTGTCCTTATGAAACTCATCTCCTCCTAGTCTGTAACTATAAAGCCATTTTATTCTTTTTCAAGCTTTTTAAATAACTGAAAAAGTCCAAAAAAACCAAAAAACCAAAAAGCCGGACAAGGAAAAATGTTATATGTGGCATTTATCGAGTCGTGTCGCCTTCGAACAGAGCACTGTATATCACATCCATTGGTTGGGTTATAGTTTGACTTTAGGAGTTGTACTCATTTATCTGAGTTTATCTCCACCGACTGGTTAAGCTTCCAGTCCCTATGGAGCCTCTGTCGATGCCTCCTATGTCGCAGAGATGTCCCAGTTTGTATATCGAGTCTATGCTACCTCTATTCAGTCACCTTACGATATTATTCTCTTGTTCAAAGGAAGTTGAAGCCTGAGTCGGCCTTTCCCCAGTTATCTTGACTTTGCATGTCGGCCATTCCCGATACAATTACTGGTTCGTGCACCTTATGATCGAGTCCTTCCACATTATACAGCTTTGCTAAGTACCTCGTGTTGGATGATGGGGGATGCCTTAATGCCCTCCTTCCAGCGGATTTCACCCCATTGGCGTCAGATCATTTATTCTGGGATTGGAATCTAGAGTCATTTTGAGTGCCTTGAGACTTACAGTCATTAGTGGCAGGTTCTCTCGCCATCGACAGTATTTGGGAATACATCAATGTCCCCTGATCGATGGATCCTCTCAAGTGTTCGACCTCAACACATTTATTCACACTTGTTAGTTTGCACTCTAGTACCTTAATTCCCATTTTCATTATCGGTGGGTGATCTCGCGTCTGTTAACGGTATACATCAATGACCAATAACCAGACAATGGACTACTATGTTCGACCTCGACACCTCTATTCGCATAGTAGGACATGTACTCGTAGCAGTGTGTGTAGAAGACTTTCTAGATTGGTGGCATCCCTTATATGCTACCTCCTTGATCGTGCCATTATTCATGAGATTTCAGCTCTCGTGACTTGATTCTAGTATATGTTAGACATTTCCATCCATTATGGAGATCTTGATCTATTATATATCTTCAGCCATTATGGAGATCATGGTCCTTTGTATATCTTCATCATGGATATTATGATCTATGTATATTGTACGTGGCGATGACCACTTATGTGATATCTTGTATCATGCCTATTCATGGCCATTGTACTCTTATGTATCCGGGACTGCTATATGTATTTGCAGTTATATGTAGAGTTGTATTATTGTACTATGCAGATTGGGTGGTTGGTCTTTCATTTGGGATCCTTCATCACTCCACTTTTGGGATGGACTTATAATATATTTTGGCCATCATATGACCCCTCTGACCTCACACATTAGGGGGCATCTATTATAGCTGATTTTACCACTCCAGGTGAATCACACTTTGTATGGCCTTCCCCTGTCCCGTTGCAGACTCCTTAGACCCCATGGACCATTTTTTATCCTTTGATTTTTCCTTGACCATCCCTAAAAACATGTGAAAAATGATACACGTGACTTTTAAACCTATAATCGCATGTATACGCGGGTTTGACCACTAAAACCGCGTACATCAGGATGTGTACAAAAATCCAAATCCTTTTGGCATTTTCCTTGACATGGATCCGACTCACTTGACTCCTGGCCTTCCCTATGCCTTGAGATCTCTCGGATTTGACCTTTCATTACCCCTTTGAAAATCTATATAAGGAACTCTATGGTACATTGAAGGCATATGAGAGAATTGAGAGCAAAGAAACTACAGTCCATTGTTGCCAAAACTTATGCTTGAGTCTGCATCCCTTTGTCCCTTGGAGCACTAGTGTGTTCTTCCCAAGCTTGCCTTTTGCTTGTGAACTTGCTATCGAGAGATGGAGGATTGAGGTGGTGGAGGCCCAAGTGGGGGATTCAATTTCTCCAGTTCGCAGACGTGCCATCAGAGGTTGTATCTATTGTAATCTCTTATTTATGTTAATAGAAATATCTTTTTCTATCCAATAATGTGTGTTTGAATGAATATATTATTCATGGGCTTATTTCAAATGCTTATACATTGTTGATTATATATGCTAGAATAGATCTAACACCATGATATATAGTATGCTTGTATTGTTTACTTGTTGTTGAGGAAGTAATTTATCAATTCAAGCCGAAGCTGGAATGCTCAACGGGGATCTACTTCAACCGTCTAAAATAAGGTACAAGGTATGATCCTTTAGTGTTAGACATTTACTTTCTATTGCATATTGGAAAAGATTGATTTCTGGAGTCAAGCTGTCTATTGTGGTACCCCAAGCCATAGGAATTTCTCTCTATAATAAGAAGGAATAATGATATACAAAGAGAAATAAGAGAAGCTGAAGATCAAAAGGTGCCACCCCCACTTCAAAACAATGTAACTGATGAAGGAGAAGAAGAGGAAGATGGACAGTTTGAAGATACAAATCCAGACATAAATCATTTAGGGGACTTGTTGACTGAGGGTTTTGTAACTAAGGAAGATTTTTTTAATTTTGAATATTATGATGCAAATTTTTTTCAGATAGAATATTATTTAAACCTTGAAGTAACAACTGAAATATATAAGTATTAGCCTAAGAAGACACAAAATTCAAGGTCAGGACCAAAGAAGGTGGCTCAAAACCCTCGAAAGAAGGCATTTCTTCCTCCTAAATAGCCATCCAATCCATCATTAGAAAAAATACAGAATCAGGATAATCCAAAGATGGCTATTGAAGTTGAGAAGTGAATAAGAACATGCAGAATTTTAACTTTGAAAATGAATTATGCAAAATTAAAATCCCAATGCCTTTTACTAAATTGATAAAAATTCCCTGTTATAATAATTCAGTTTTAAAAATGATGGGTTTAGCAGCCAATCAAATACCCTCAGACACAGTAAATTTACAGGAGGAGCATCCTAAAAAATTTATTGGATCTGCTTTGGCAGAGAAAACTAAAATTGACTCAAGTTCATCTCCACCTTTATATATCACATTGAAAATTCATGATCAGATGATTCACAATTGTCTTTTGGATTCAAGTGCATCTCACAATTTAATGCCAAAAGCAATCATGGAAGCTTTGGGGTTAAGCATAACAAAACCTTATCATGACTTGTATGCTTTTGATTCTAGAGTTATCAAGTGTTTGGGAGTAATAAAGGACATGGTGGTTAAATTAACACAACTACCAATGAAGAGTGTTATTATGGATGTAGTAGTGGCAAATATCACACCTAAATTTGGAATGCTTCTTTCTAGGTCTTGGGCACTTTACAGATGGATTTGTCTTATGCAACAATTCCTATTTTTGGAGGTGAGAATAGGAGGTTGTATAGAGAGTTACAGTTTTATTACATTATTACTGATGATAGGAATCCAACAAATCATCCATTATATGATGTTGAAAAGGATTTAGGGTCTTTCATGTTGCACTTCAGTGATGATAATATAGTTGGTATGTTACAGGTTGAGAAAGAAAAACCAGTCAAATGTACTATGGAACAAAAAGATGCATTAGAGGAAATTTCAACTCAAAATGGGCCTTTCAACTTTTATTCAAATTCCATGTCATCATGTGTTAGCCAATGAAATTGCTTTAAATTTGAAATACCGTATAGGTCTTAAACACTTTTTTAATATAAATTTGGGGATAGGTATCATAAAAAAAAACTACTTTTTCGTTTGTATTTTTGACATATTGCCCCATGTTTTTACTCAAGTTTCGATTGGGAGAGCTCATTGGATGCGGAATTAAATTCCGCATCCAACGAGTACCCACTCGGCATACTTTTTACGGACCCCTCTACCCCCAAAAAAACACCTGAAAAAATGGAATGATGACATCATCATTCCATTTTTCAGGTATTTCTTGTTTTTGGGGTAGTGCGGTCCATCAAAAGTGTGTCGATTGGGTACTCGTTGGATGCGGAATTTAATTCCGCATCCAACGAGCTCTCCCAATCAAAATTTGAGTAAAAACACGGGGAGATCTGTCGAAAATACAAACAAAAAAGTAGTTTTTTTCTTTTCTTCCTCCAAAATTAATAAATATTATTTTATTATTTTAACTATTATTTTATTAATTCATGTTAGGAGGCCCATTTTGAGTTGAAATTTCCTGTAATGAAATTTGGTAGATCTATTTTGATGGATGATCATCTAAAGAAGGTGTTGGAGTGGGATTTGTTCTGATATCTCTTGGTGGTGAATTGGTAAGTTTGATGTATAAGTTATAATTTGTTACTACAAATAATACAGCAGAGTATGAGGCTTTGTTATTGGCTTTGAGAGTTGCAAAATATATAGGTATTCAGCAAATTTATGTTTATGGCGACTCCGAGTTGGTTGTTCAGCAGGTGAGGGACAACTATCAAGTAAAGCAAGATTTGTTGAAAGTGTACAGGAATGAAGTCTAGGACATGATAGATAATTTCTTTGTGGCATTAAATATTTCCTATATTCCTAGAGATCATAACTAGACTGCTGATTCACTTTCTCTAGCAGATGCACATTTCAAGATTCCTAAAACAACTCAGCTGAAGTATCCTATAGAAGTCAGGTACAGACCTTCAGTGCCTGATAATATCAAGCAATAGAGGGTTTTTGAGGATGATCTGGAGATTAAAAGGTTTTTAGAGCTGACTGGTGAGTTCTCTAATTCTTTAATTGATCAAAATTAGGATGATGGGACTGAATATACAGAGAGATTTGTAGAAAATGAAATTGTTGGTCATAAAATCATTGAGTTGAAAATTAATTTTATTCCCAAGGGTTTGGTACCCCTTGAGAGGATTTTTTCAAAGGATTACACCCCATTGAAACCAGTTATGCAATCTTCAGAGGAGAATGTAATGGATTGTAACATTGGCACAAAGGAGCATCCCAGGATGGTGAAAATATCAAAGCCACTCTCAGCAGAGCAGAGAAATAGGTACATTAAGCTATTAAAAGAATATGTTTATATTTTTGCTTGGTCATACGATGATTTGAAAACTTATGACACTAGTATTATTCAGCATAAAGTACCTTTGAAGCCTAATATCAAACCATTCAGATAGAAACTAAGAAGAATCAATCCTGCATTATTTCCTGTCATAGAAAAGGAGGTTAAAAAATTATTGGATCCTAAAATCATTGTTCCTCTTCGATATTCATCATAGGTATCAAACCTAGTTCCTGTCAGAAAAAAGAATGGAGAAATAAGATTGTGTGTTCACTTCCGTAATCTGAATAGTTCTTCACTAAAAGGCAATTATCCTTTACCAAAAATTGAGCAAATCTTGCAGAGGGTTGTGGGTGCTCAGAGGATTTCAATGGTGGATGGTTTTTCGAGGTATAACCAAATTTCAATGCACCTTAATGACAGAGAGAAGACATCCTTTACTACCCCTTGGGGTACCTTCATCTATGACAAAATTCCATTTGGATTGATGAATGCTAGAGCCACCTTCCAAAGAGCTATGGACATAGCCTTTGTTGGAGAGAAGGAGAAGTTTGTGGTGATATATTTGGATGGCATTACAGTTTTTTCACAGTCTAATGAATAGCATTTAAGGCACCTAAAACAAACTTTCTTGAAATGCAGAAAATATGGATTGTCCCTTAATCCAAAAAAGTCACATTTTGCTATGCAGGAGGGTAGGTTGTTAGGACATTAGGTTTCAGCTGATGGGATGAGGATAGATCCTGAAAGGGTTAAAGTCATTTTGAAGATCAATTTTCCTAGAATTAATAAGGATGTGCAATGTTTTATTGGGGAAATAAATTTTCTACGTTGGTTTATACCGAATTTTGCTGAAACTATTAAACAAATAACCGCTATGTTGAAGAAAGATCGGGAAGTGAAATGGACAACAGAGGCTAGGAATTCATTCAAGAATATAAAGCTGGCTCTTACAGAAGCACCAGTGCTAGTGAGTCTTGATTTTTCAAAAGAATTTCTGACTTTTTCTTTTGCATTGGAGGATACATTAGCTGTTGTTTTGTTATAGAAGAATAATGATGGACTAGAACAGCTAATTGCATTTTTCAACAAGACTCTCAGGGACTCAAAATTGAAGTACAGTACTTTGGAAAAGCAAGCTTATTCACTGGTAAAAGCATTAAAAAAATTTAGAATTTATGTTTTACATTCTAAGGTCATTACTTATGTTCTCAATGCTGCCATTAAGGATATTTTAACTCATCGTGATAGTGAAGGGAAAAGGGGAAAATGGACTGCTAAGATAATGGAGTATGATGTGGACATCAAGCCTACTAAACTAGTGAAGGAACAAGGTTTAAAAAAATTGTTGGCTGATTCAAATTATCAAGCTTTAGGCCTTCATTTTATGGCAGAACAGCCCATACAGGAAGAATTGTAAGCTGAGCAAGAGAAGGAAAAGATTATGTAGCAGTATGCAGAATCTACATGGTATGCAGACATTGTACATTTCCTATTGTATTTAGAATGTCATCTAGATAAAAAGGCAGCTAGGTCACTGAAGTTAAAATCTACTAAGTATTGTCTCATAGAAAAGCAGTTGTGTTGGAAATATCCATGAGGTATTTTGCTCAAATGTTTAGACAAGCCATAGATTGAGGAGGTAATCTCAGAATCACATGAAGGTGCTTATGGGGGACATAAATACTGGAAGGCTACTACTTATAAAATCTTGAGGTCCAGATACTATTGGCCTTCTCTGTTCTCTGATGTATGTATATCAGCAGGTAAGAGCTTGTGCCCCATGTCAAAAGTTTGCTGGTAAACAAAAGTTAGTGTCTTTACTATTGAATCATATTGCAATGAATGCTCCTTTTCAGCAGTGGGGCTTAAACTTTATAGGTGAGATAAATCCTTCTTCTTTAGGGCAGCATAAATGGATATTGATAGCTACAGATGTTTTCACCAAATGGGTGGAGGCAATTCCCATAAGAAATGCAACAGACAAGGTGATAATTAGCTTTATTCAGGAAAATATTCTTAGCAGATTTGGATGTCCCAAGAAGTTATTGACCGATAATGCTAAAGATTTTAAGTCTAAATATATGGTGGCATTTTGTGAAGAAAATGGGAATGTTTTGAAACACTCAACACCTTATTACCCTCATGGAAATGGGTTAGTTTAATCAACCAATAAGAGTATTATTTAGAGCATCAAGAAGTTGTTGAGTCAGAATAAGAGGTCATGGGACTCAATGCTGAAATATGCACTTTGGACTGACAGGATAACAATTAAAAAGGAAATTGGGAGTTCTCCTTTTCAGTTGGTATATGGCACTGATGTGGTGTTTCTAGTGCAACTAGGTATTCCAATAATGAAATTTATTTAAGACAGTCAAGAGGAACCTAGTGACATTCAAAGGAGAGTTTATGCACTAATTGAATTACAACAGGATCAGAAATCAATAAAAGAAAAGGCTCAGTTGTACAGAAAGAAGATCAAATAAAGGTTTGATAGGAAGATTAAAGAAAACACCTTTTTCAATGGGTATATGGTATTAAGATGGGATGATAGAAAGGAACAGAAGGGTAAACATGGTAAGTTTGATAATTTATGGTTTGGTCCTTTCATAGTTTCAAAAATTTTGGAGAACAATACTTTTATATTACGCACTTTGGATGGTGAGGAGTTGTCTAATCCCATCAATAGATGATTCCTCAATAATTTTTACAGTCTTTGAAGGAAAGAGATTTGAATTTCATTGTATATACCGATGTGTGAAGGATTAAATAAAGACTCCATAGCCCAATGGATGTTTTGCAGAGTAGCAGATAGGTTTAGTTAAATGGCAGAAGGCACTGATCTATATGTTCTTGAATCCTCACAAGGAGGACTTCATCCCGCAGCAGGAGCCAGATGTTATAGCTAGATTTTGTTTTCTATTTTTAGACTATATGCTTTATTTTCAAAACATGGTTTTTCTTATTTATTTTTAAGATTTTGAGCTTGGTTTTTGAGGTATTATAATAGTGAGCATATTTTTATTTTTGATTTTATAATAGTCCTTTTAAATTTACTTTATTTAGTTGTTTTTATAGTTTTAATGGGCTTATTAGGTGTATATATTTCTGAAAGGTTGAAAAGATATATCATAAGGTTTAATCAAAGTTTGTTTATATAATATAACCCTTTGTTTTTAATCCTTTTGTCAAAAAAAACATTGATCAGAGATTCTTATAGCGCAAAGGCAGAAACCATGAACTAGAGCGCTACAAGAAAGTCGAGGCCTTTTGAAAAATTGTAAATTTGCTCGTGAGTTTTCAAAATCGCAAATGATGGGAGTTTTCACATAAGATTTTGAGCTTGGTTTTTGAGATATTATAATAGTGAGAATATTTTTATTTTTTATTTTATAATATTCCTTCTAAATTTACTTTATTTAGTTGTTTTTATAGTTTTAATGGGCTTATTAGGTGTATATATTTCTGAAAGGTTGAAAAGATATATCATAAGGTTTAATCAAAGTTTGGTTATATAATCTAACCCTTTGTTTTTAAGCCTTGTGTCAAAAAAAACATTGATCAGAGATTCCTATAGCGCAAAGGCAGAGACCATGAACTAGAGCGCTACAAGAAAGTCGAGGCCTTTTAAAAAATTGTAAATTTGCTCGTGAGTTTTCAAAATCACAAATGATGGGAGTTTTCACATGTGTAAAAGGAGAATGATACATGTATAGACCTTAATAATCATTTTAACAAGTGTTCAAGTTAAGATAAGGATTATTCAGGTAAGTCGTAGCTGTCCCAAAATTTTGGAGAATGGAGATCCTTTAAACAGTAATGATAGCGCACGACGGGAGCATATTCGAAGCTAGTTATGAATTTCATGGATGTATGAAAGCTTACAGAGATCATGCTGATACCTGTCAATCTGTGGTTGGAATAAATTGTGAGGAAGGCAGTTACAGGTTTGGGTTTTGCATAGTAGGTGACTGGTGTAGTCGTGGCAGTTAAGGACAGAGCTACAAAAGTTTACTAGACACCAGGGAAGACAAGATAGCACATTTTCAGCAACTTAAACCATTATTATGACAGGTATGTAACTGGTTGCTGAAATCATTTATGAATTTGGGTTTGCATTGACAGAATATTAGTTCATAAGCGTTGATTAAGAAATTGCAAGCTTAGGGACCTGATTTTTCTCAATTATCAGTTCATTCTGACAGTGGAATTTTTTTGAAAAACTTATCAACTGTTTTAGAAAAGATTCATATCTAGGATTTCACAAGGAGGATGAAGAAGAGTGGCAAGACTAACAGGGCTGAGCCTTCGGATATGACATGGGCTAAAACTTTTCCTGAGTGTGCAAAATTGTTTCAAAAAGCAAGCTGGTTTAAATATTTTGAAAAAATTGATGGTTATCATTCAAAAGTTTCATATGGGTTCTCTCAAGGGTTAGAGAAAGATACAGTCCTATTTAATACCCTAAAAATTGAGTTAACTAGAGAGTTGATAGAAGAATCCATAGGTATAGCTGACGAGGGTGAGTTTTGGTTCAAGAAAGTGCTGTTTACTTTTAATTCAGAGAATTTCATGTTGCCTAATGTTGTAGCATATTGGGGCAAGGGGGTGCATATACAGAATTTCAAGCCTGAATGGAGGGAGCCTATTAATATTTTGCATAGTTATGTAACCTCTGAGGGTAGATATGCTTATGTTTTTAAATATCACATTAGATTTCTACAGCACTTGAGTAAGGAGTCAAAGATGAATCTCCCCTTTTTCTTCCTAAAAATATTGCAGAAGATGTCAATTAGGATAAGGGAACATCAAGATCATACTAAAAAGTCTATCTTCCACCATGGATTGATAAAATTGATCATTAGTACCATGCTCCAGAAAAAAGGTAAGACTTGGGATTTTTTTTGTTCTGGTCAGGGTTTCAAAGTGAAAAGGAAGACCAGTCAAAGAGGAGACAAATGAATAAATCACACAGCCTAGTTAAAAAATTGAAGAAGGAAGTCATTTCTGAAGCAGTAGAATAGACTACTCAAGTAGAGTATTCAGTACATAAATTTAAAGAGCCTGTAGGTGGAGAGCAAAACAATATTGATGAAGAGATTAGTTGGAAATATCTGAAGGTTTGAAAGAAGTACATGAAATATTCTTAGAACAGCTAGAATAAAAGGAATCAGTTAAGCTTGATATAGATATCAATGATATCCAGGGAAATATGACAGAGGTCTCTATTCCTGCCAAGATGGAATCAGAGGACATACAAGTTCTCAGTGAGAAAACAAAGGAAAACTCCATGGTTGGATTTAAAAAGGAAGGAGTACTAATATCCAGTGTAAAATTTCGGGGCATATCTTATGCAATGTTAGGTGAGTCAGATTGGAGGCCTAAAATGAGACCAAAGAATAAATTAAGATTGAATATGAAAAAACTATTCAATCCAAAATTGGCTAAGTAAATGATTACTGTGATTGACTCAGAAGATTCCTCATCTTAAGAAAATTTAAAAGAAGATGAAGACCAATTTGAGTAGGAAGAGAATAAGAGAGAAGATTTAGTGATTGAGAAGCCTTCTCTAATGAAGAACATAGTTATAGAACAGTTCAAAGATTTCAGTTTTAAGGGAGATCATTCTAAACAGGTTCCTATAACAGTAACAGACCAACATAAAGAGGATGTTAAGGATATTTTTAAGAAATTAAATATCCCTTGGTTACCAGAAGGAGATTCTTCATTTCAAGAAGGGAAATTCATAGATTTGGAGAATGAAAATCTTCAGAAAAGTGTTAAACAGTACAAGTACCAAATAGATTTTCTAAATGAAACAAATGAAGGATTGGTAATGGAAAATATAAGGTTAAGAGAAGATATTGAGGATATTAACAGCCATTATCAAGAGTTGATTGTGGTTTCGAAGGAAGCGTTAAAGAGGAAAAGGCAGACACAAAACATGTGTTAGAAAACAGGACCATAAAGCAATAACAGATATACAGTTAAATCAATAAGCAAGACACAAAACACATTAAAACATTACAAAGAGACACAGATATAACGTTGTTCACCAAAATGATGGGCTACATCCACAAAGAAACTACCAGTCCTTATATTACATTCCAAAAGGATGAAGGGATACACCGTGCAGCAAAACCGCTGCACTTCCTCTTCACGCTCTCACAGTCTCTCTTCCAATACAATACAATACCATACTCAGTCATTTTACAATGCTTTCTTTTATAGGGGAAATACAAAGGGAAAATTCTAGGGTTAACCCAATACCATGGGTCCACAAAACTGCTGGCCAACACACATCCAAAAAACAATTTCTCAGGGGCTCCGCCCCCGAACCCTAAGGCAGGGGGAATGAATGTACAGTACACTTGGGTCACAAACACGACTGAATAATATCTCTGGATCTTGAAGATTAGGCTCCACAACCAACAACATGTGTGAAGAGTTGGAGCAGAAGATCCAAGATTTAACTCAGCAGAATCAAGAACTATCAAAGAAAGTTGAAGACCTATAAGCTGAGCAGCAAAGAACCAGAAGAAAAACACAAGCTCTAGAGGGGATAGCACTTTTGGCTAAAGCTAAGAAATATATTTAAAGGGATATTGATGACAAGTGTCTTTTAGTTAACTTTTGTAAAGAATATAATTTGTTTTGGAAAACCTTTATATTACTAGCTATTTCGATAGTCTAACCTAGAAGGTAGTTAATTAGTTAAATAACTATTTTTTGGATGTAACCAAGATAAAAGAAAGAAATTAGAATGAGCAAGGGTTTGAATTTTTGTACAAGGGGAGGCTTCCAAGCTACTGTGTATGGAGCTAAGTTCATAAAATCTTATGTATTCTTGATGACAAATTATGATATATATGCAAACTATAAGCCCATATTATTCTATTTGTTGGTTTCATTTCTTATTAGTGTAGTCACTAAATTGACAAATTCATTTCTTGTTTGAGGTTATTATTCATGGAATGCTTGTGAAATGTGGGTGAAACTTAGTATTGTCCTTGTGTTGTTTCTATTTTGTATTTCATATATAATTCATCTCAGTCCTTCAATGTTACATGATTTAGTGTTTGTCTTATCCTGATGAGATTTTACCCTCTTGTTAACAAATTGTAAAACCAAAACCCTAAAAACCTATTTTACTTAGTTTTATTTTATGAGATTGTGCTGGCTTGTTCTTTAGTAGTCTGAGAACAATTTCTGGCACTAACACAGTGGAATAATACCTTGAGAAATTATGTACTAAGAACAATTGGTTATGTTTCTGTCAAAGGGATCACATCTTTCCTCATAACCTTTTGTCATTTTGTTCCTATGTTCTAATTTCAATCAAGCTTGATGAAAAAACTAAATTATTGGGTAAATTGCTTGATTGGCTTCATTGGAAGGCAGAGTTTACTTGATTCGGCATTTGGGCTCAGTTACATAGGCTAGGTAGGTGCAAATAAGCTTGAGACCTATCGAGCGTTAACTTTTGTACTTTCCATTTCATTTTCATTTTTTAGTTATAAGTTTGGGTTTGCAGTCACAATTGTTTTCAGTTTTTCAGAGTATGGCCAGATGACATAGATTGACATGAATTCATTGCAATAGTAATTTGGTTCTTGGTTCAACTCAATGCAAGTTGAGAATTTCTAAGAAAATTTTGGGGGCATCCCAATGGATTTGGCACTTTATCTATGGGGTTCATTGCTACCTTACGGGGAGGATAGCCTCCCTCGTGGACCCAGCTATTAGCACTATGTTTAAAATTTTCGAATTATAGGTTTGAGGGATTCAAAAATGATCCTCTTCGGTGAAACATTATGCAAGCACCTTTCAGGTTATCAAGTTGTAAGATTCTGTTAGCTAGAGCCCTCAAATGAGGAGGGGATCTAGATCTACAATGATAGATCCTTCTATGTTCCAAACAAGCAGCAGCTGAAATGAAGCAGAGAGTGTTGAAGATCTACGGTTCTGATCCATGACGAAGAAGATTAGCGATGAGCACGTTTCCATGGGACAGAGATGCAAAGAAAAATCCAAGTTTAATATCTGTGGGTCCCTTAGAGTGATAAGTGTTGGAAGGTTGGGATCAAGGCGAGCCCAGATCGATGACCTGGGATGATTCCGCTAGGGAAACATGCGCGAATGAAGAGTTTTTTTCCAAATGCGAAATATGGTAAAGGGAGGAAAGGTCGAATGGCTAAGATGAAGGTAGAATAAAATATATAGTCATGGTTTATTTCACGATCTGAACTAGCAGGGACTTTGTCGAAACCTCAATTTGTGAAAAGTCCTAGAGACAATGAAGATCTACGATCCAGAGTAAGGGGTCAGGAAGATTAGCGGACAAGAAGAGTTCCGTGATTATAAGTTGCACGGGTGATTAGATGAGGAATGACTAGTGGAGTGTTAAGGATCTCATGATTATACGGCCCCAATGAAAGCTTACCATAGATGGATGGCTGAGCTCGATTTTCGTTGATCAATCTAGACCCATGATGATTGTAGATGTATAATATGAAGAGTTGTTTTTCGACGACTTGGTTTTAAAGACACGTCGGCAATAGATATGAAAGGTGTCCAGATCGAAAGGTTGAGAAAATATCAGGACCGCAAAGGTCACATTGAGATCGATCTAACAATAGAGGAAATGCTCTCATGTATGATGTGTTTCCCGACAGATTAATCGATTCCCCCTACACCATTTGTAACATGCGTACAAGAGAAATCATTCTTGTGGTAGTGCCATGTCACCACAGGACAGGTATGTGCCGTGTGGTATGGCGTGTGGAGATAAGGGAGTATCATGGGAATCTATGAGGTGGAGCAGGAAAATCCGCTCTTCACATGAAGCAAGGTGAGCGTGGCAAAGAATATCATTCCATTTCCTACGTCTTTTCTCTACAGCAATCATCTGCACATTCTGGATAGGAGTGCCATTTCTTTCTTGTATCTTGGCTATCAACTGTGGACATTGCTCAATCACATGATCGACTGCTCTGCAATATTGACATGTCGTAGTTGGGTTCTGACAGTCTCTAGATACATGTCCTGCCTGATTACAGTTATAGCAAATAACCTAGCCTCGACCTCTTCCAGGCATACCACCATGACCTCGACCTCTGAAACTACCTCGACCTGATGTACTACCATGGTACCCATATCCATCATTGCCTTGTGCAATGGGTTGTACCCTATAAGCATCATAGGTTCACTCTCTCATGAGATCAAAGCTGCGACACTCGTCTTCGTTGTGTCCAACTGACTTACAGAACTTGCAGTAGGGATTCTTAGGTACTTGAACATATCTCTGCAGCAAGTAGCAATCTTCAGGTCGATGCTGACCAATTGTTCTACAAATCTCACAATATAGGACATTAGGGTTAAACGGGTTCGGTGCACCAGTATTCAGATAGTTTCTTAGTACAGGGCATTGTTCGTTGTCATGACCTTCTGTCTTACATCATGTACACCAAACCTCTTCGCGAGTAGCTTTCCCTTTCTTCATGTCGTGAAGCTCCAAAGCCATTTCTGCTAACTGTGCTTGTATTTGGGCTATTCCAGAATTATCTCCGACAGGAGCTATTTCGAGCTTCATAGCATTTTCCAATGCTTCTTGCTGATTAGAAACCTTCTGTTGCATGAGTGGAGTCCTGATATGTGGCAACAGTGCTGCAATGAACCATTCTTTATGTTTCTCTAGTCCAACAGTGAAGCTAACTTGATCCAGTAGAACCTTGAACCTCTTATCAAAGTCCCAAATTGATTCACCTTGCTTCTGCTGAATTTCCTTTAGTTCAGTTATAGACTGCGACTCTGATTTAGGCTTCTTAAATTCTTTGATCATTGCTTTTTTAATATCGGCCAAGACATAGTTCTGAGTACTGGAAAACTTCATAAACCAGGTCAAAGCTCAGTCTCTAAAAGATGTGACCAGCTGCGTTGTTCTTGTATTCTGATCCATAATGTTCTTAGCAATCCAAACAGCTTCGCATAAAAACCAAAACTGCTCTGGATCCTCTGATCTAGTTCCTCTAAAGACTGGGAGCTTGATATAATCATTTACATGGGACATAGCGGATCGAGGGGGTGGGGGAGGGGGAGGAGGAAAACTGGTAATAGGAGGGGGGACTTACTGAGGTAGACTGACCTGCGACAGGACTACTCGGGCTAGGGTTACTTTCAAACTGTGACGGTTTATCAGGGATAACAGATCTTCGCTGCGGAGTTATAGGAGGGTTTCTAACAAAAGGGGTTTCTTCAGATTTAGAATATTTTGGGCATAAAGGGGTATAACTGGTATTCTGGACTAGGGTAAAGGATCCAAAAGTTCTCTTGTATCTTTTACCGCTTCAAAGCAAACCACCTTGTTCGTCGAAGTCACTTTCACTTTCAAACATAGGTTAGTAGCACTAAATCTAGCAATCTGATTCAATAAGCAATATGCATTTTTCAGCCAAGAGCATTTTAATTTTCAGACTAAGTGAATTTAAGTACTTACCCCTTGGTCCTTTGAAGAACTGTCTTTCTGCTTCGCTGAAAGAATTATGTGTGTCGATGGTGAACTCCGTCACAAATTCTTCAAGGGTTCGCATTGTCCAGAAGTCAACAGCTCTAGATACCACGTTGTTCACTCTTTTCAATAGGTTAATTCTTTCGGGGGTCCAGGCAGGAGACTGATCTTCTTGGAAGTTTGTCCTTCTTTCTGTCAACCTGGATAACCACTGGTGCAATTCTATGTGCATATTACCAAAGAAAATTTCATAAATATCAGAAAAAACGTACCTTTGCAAAAATTCGTCTGAGCTACGACAAGGATCCTTATTTTCTTGTGCAGCAAATTTTAGATAGGTATCCTCAACCCAGTCACTGATTTCTTTTACTGAGGGCCTCCAAAACATATCCCTCCAGGTACGATGTAGATCCCTCTTGAGAAGATACTGGTTCAGCCGGAAACAGAACCAATTTGTTGGTTGCTTAGGGAAAACCTGGGTTCTTATACTATTATTTTAACCAACAAAAATACCCACAGTGTTGGCCCTTTTGGCAGCAACCTGCGAACAGGTTGCAGTCTCACCCGAAACAGCTATGGGGTGCCGCAAAATTAGGTTTCTGCAGGCAAAAGAGGGAGATTACTGTACCTTTAGCCTTAACAAATATTAATCATACAACACAGAGCTTCGACAGTTACTCAATAAGCTTTGCAGTTTAGATAAACAAACGATTACTTGCTTAACCCTTAACTGGTAATTCACAGCGAAGTTAATACTTAACAATATGTCTTACTTATCATTCACCTACTTATCAATGTTAGGTGAGTCAGATTGGAGTCCTAAAATGAGACCAAAGAATAAATTAAGATTGAATATGAAAAAACTATTGAATCCAAAATTGGCTAAGGAAATGATTACTGTGATTGACTCAGAAGATTCCTCATCTCAAGAAAATTTAAAAGAAGATGAGGACCAATTTGAGTAGGAAGAGAATAAGAGATAATATTTAGTGATTGAGAAGCCTTCTCTAATGAAGAACATAGTTATAGAACAGTTCAAAGATTTCAGTTTTAAGGGAGATAATTCTAAACCGGTTCCTATAATAGTAACAGACCAACATAAAGAGGATGATAAGGATATTTTTAAGAAATTAAATATCCCTTGGTTACCAGAAGGAGCTTCTTCATTTCAAGAAGGGAAATTCATAGATTCGGAGAATGAAAATCTTTAGAAAAGTGTTAAACAGTACAAGTACCAAATAGATTTTCTAAATGAAACCAATGAAGGATTGGTAATGGAAAATATAAGGTTAAGAGAACATATTGAGGATATTAACAGCCATTATCAAGAGTTGATTGTGGTTTCGAAGGAAGCATTAAAGAGGAAAAGGTAGACACAAAACATGTGTTAGAAAACAGGACCACAGAGCAATAACATATATACAGCTAAATCAATAAACAAGACACAAAACACATTAAAACATTACAAAGAGACACAGATATAACGTTGTTCACCTAAATGATGGGATACGTCCACAAAGAAACTACCAGTCCTTATATTACAGTCCAAAAATATGAAGGGATACACCGTGCAGCAAAACCGCTGCACTTCCTCTTCACGCTCTCACAGTCTCTCTTCCAATACAATACAATACCATACTCAGTCATTTTACAATGCTTTCTTTTATAGGGGAAATACAATGGGAAAATTCTAGGGTTAACCCAATACCATGGGTCCACAAAACTGTTGGCCAACACACATCCAAAAAACAATTTCTCAGGGGCTCCGCCCCCGAACCCTAAGGCAGGGGGAATGAGTGTACAGTACACTTGGGTCACAGACACAACTGAATAATATCTCTGGATCTTGAATATTAGGCTCCACAACCAACAACATGTGTGAATATTTGGAGCATAAGATCCAAGATTTAACTCAGCATAATCAAGAACTATCAAAGAAAGTTGAAGACCTAGAAGCTGAGCAGCAAAGAACCAGAAGAAAAACACAAGCTCTAGAGGGGATAGCACTTTTTGCTAAAGCTAAGAAATATATTTAAAGCGATATTGATGACAGGTGTATTTTACTTAACTTTTGTAAAGAATATAGTTTGTTTTGGAAAACCTTTATATTACTAGCTATTTCGGTAGTCTAACCTAGAAGGTAGTTAATTAGTTAAATAACTATTTTTTGGATGTAACCAAGATAAAAGAAAGAAATTAGAATGAGCAAGGGTTTGAATTTTTGTACAAGGGGAGGCTTCCAAGCTACTGTGTATGGAGCTAAGTTCAAAAAATCTTATGTATTCTTGATGACTAATATGATATATATGCAAACTATAAGCCCATATTATTCTATTTGTTGGTTTCATTTCTTATTGGTGTAGTCACTAAATTGACAAATTCATTTCTTGTTTGAGGTTATTATTCATGGAATGCTTGTGAAATGTGGGTGAAACTTAGTATTGTCCTTGTGTTGTTTCTAGTTTGTATTTCATATATAATTCATCTCAGTCCTTCAATGTTATATGATTTAGTTTTTGTCTTATCGTGATGAGATTTTACCCTCTTGTTAACAAATTGTAAAACCAAAACCCTAAAAACCTATTTTACTTAGTTTTATTTTATGAGATTGTGTTGGCTTTTTCTTTAGTAGTCTGAGAACAATTTCTAGCACTAACACAGTGGAATAATACCTTGAGAAATTATGTACTAAGAACAATTGGTTATGTTTCTGTCAAAGGGATCACATCTTTCCTCATAACCTTTTGTCATTTTGTTCCTATGTTCTAATTTCAATCAAGCTTGATGAAAAAACTAAATTATTGGGTAAAGTGCTTGATTGGATTCATTGGAAGGCAGAGTTTACTTGATTGGGCATTTGGGCTCAGTTACATAGGCTAGGTAGGTGCAAATAAGCTTGAGACTTGTCGAGTGTTAACTTTTGTACTTTCCATTTCATTTTCATTTTTTAGTTATAAGTTCGGGTTTGCAGTCACAATTGTTTTCAGTTTTTCAGAGTATGGCCAGATGACATAGATTGACATGAATTCATTGCAATAGTAATTTGGTTCTTGGTTCAACTCAATGCAAGTTGAGAATTTCTAAGAAAATTTTGGGGGCATCCCAACGGATTTGGCACTTTGTCTACGAGGTTCTTTGCTACCTTGCGGGGAGGATAGCCTCCCTCGTGGACCCAGCTATTAGCACTATGTTTAAAATTTTTGAATTATAGGTTTGAGGGATTCAAAAATGATCCTCTTTGGTAAAACATTATGCAAGCACCTTTCAGGTTATCAAGTTGTAAGATTCTGTTAGCTAGAGCCGTCAAATGAGGAGGGGATCTAGATCTAGAATGATAGATCCTTTTATGTTCCAAACATGCAGCAGCTAAAATGAAGCAGAGAGTGTCGAAGATCTACGGTTCTGATCCATGACGAAGAAGATTAGCGACAGAGCACGTTTCCGCAGGACGGAGATGCGAAGAAAAATCCAAGTTTGATATCTGTGGGTCCATTAGAGTGATAAGTGTTGGAAGGTCGGGATCAAGGCGATCCCAGATCGATGACCTAGGATGATTCCGCTGGGGAAACATGCACGAATGAAGAGGTTTTTTCCAAATGCGAAATATGGTAAATGGAGGAAAGGTCGGATGGATAAGATGAAGGCAGAATAAAATCTATAGTCATGGTTTATTTCATGATATGAACTAGCAGGGGCTTTGTCAAAACCTCAATTCGCAAAAATCCCTAGAGACAGTGAAGATCTACGATCCAGAGCAAGGGGTCAGGAAGATTAGCGGATAAGAAGTGTTCCATGATTATAAGTTGCACGGGCGATTAGATGAGGAATGACTAGTGGAGTGTTAAGGATCTCATGATTAGATGGCCCCAATGAAATCTTACCATAGATGGATGGCTGAGGTTGATTTCCCTTGATCAATCTAGACCCATGATGATTGTAGATGTATAATATGAAGAGTTGTTTTTCAACGACTTGGTTTTAAAGACACGTCGACAATGGATATGAAAGGTGTCCAGATCGAAAGGTTGAGAAAATATCAGGACCGTAAAGGTCACATTGAGATCGATCTAACAATAGAGGAAATGCTCTCATGTATGATGTGTTTCCCGACATATTAATCGATTCCCCCTACACCATTTGTAACATGCATACAAGAGAAATCATTCTTGTGGTAGTGCCATGTCACCCCAGGATAGGTATCTGCCGTGTGGTATGGCGTGTGGAGATAAGGGAGTATCATGGGAATCTATGAGGTGGAGCAGGAAAATTCGCTCTTCACATGAAGCAGGGTAAGCGTGGAAAAGAAGATCATTCCATTTCCTACGTCTTTTCTCTACAGCAATCATCTGCACATTCTGGGTAGGAGCGCCATTTATTTCTTATATCTTGGCTATCAACTGTGGACATTGCTCAATCACATGATCAACTGCTCTGCAATATCGACATGTCGTAGTTGGGTTCTGATAGTCTCTAGATACATGTCCTACCTGATTACAGTTATAGCAAATAACCTGGCCTCAACCTCTTCCAGGCATACCACCATGACCTCGACCTCTGAAATTACCTCGACCTGATGTACTACCATGGTACTCATATCCATCATTTCCTTGTGCATCGGGTTGTACCCTATAAGCATCATAGGTTCGCTCTCTCATGAGATCAAAGCTGCGACACTCGTCTTCGTTGTGTCCAACTTACTTACAGAACTTGCAGTAGGGATTCTTAGGTACTTGAACATATCTCTGTAGCAGGTATAAATCTTAGGGTTAAACGGGTTCGGTGCACCAGTATTCAGATAGTTTCTTAGTACAGGGCATTGTTCTTTGTCATGACCTTCTATCTTACATCGTGTACACCAAACCTCTTCGCAAGTAGCTTTCCCTTTCTTCATGTCGTGAAGCTCCAAATCCATTTCTGCTAACTATGCTTGTATTTGGGCTATTCCAGAATTATCTCCAACAGGAGCTGTTTCGAGCTTCATAGCATTTGCCAATGCTTCTTGCTGATCAGCAACCTTCTGTTGCATGAGTGGAGTCTTGATATGCGGCAACAGTGCTGCAATGAACCATTATTTATGTTTCTCTGGTCCAATAGTGAAGCTAACTTGATCCAGCAGAACCTTGAACCTCTGATCAAAGTCACAAACTGATTCACCTCGCTTATGTTGAATTTCCTTTAGTTCAGTTATAGACTGCGACTCTGATTTAGGATTCTTAAATTCTTTAATCATTGTTTTTTTAACATCGGCCAAGACATAGTTCTGAGTACTGGAAAACTTCATAAACCAGGTCAAAGCTCGGTCTCTAAAAGATGTGACCAGCTGCGTTGTTCTTGTATTCTGATCCATAATGTTCTTAGCAATCCAAACAGCTTCGCATAAGAACCAAAACTACTCTAGATCCTCTGATCCAGTTCCTCTAAAGACTGGGAGCTTGATATCATCATTTACATGGGCCATAGCGGATCGAGGGGGGGGGAGGGGGAGGAGGAAAACTGGTAACAAGGGGGGGGAACTTACTGAGGTAGACTGACCTGTGATAGGACTACTTGGGATAGGGTTACTTTCAGACTGTGATGGGTTCTCAAGGATAACAGATCTTCACTGCGGAGTTATAGGAGGGTTTCTAACAAAAGGGGTTTCTTTAGATTCAGACTCTTCTGGGCGTAAAGGGGTATAACTGGTATTCTAGCCTAGGGTAAAGGATCCAAAAGTTCTCTTGTATATTTTACCGCTTCAAAGAAAACCACTTTTCTCATCGAAGTCACTTTCACTTTCAAACATAGGTTAGTAGCACTAAATCTAGCAATCTGATTCAATAAGCAATATGCATTTTTCAGCCAAGAGCGTTTTAATTTTTGGACTAAGTGAATTCAAGTACTTACCCCTTGGTCCTTTGAAGAACTGTCTTTCTGCTTCACTAAAAGAAGAATGTGTGTCGATGGTGAACTCCGTCACAAATGCTTCAAGGGTTCGTGTTTTCCAGAAGTCAACAGCTCTAGATACCGCGTTGTTCACTCTTTTCAACAGGTTAATTATTTCTAGGGTCCAGACAGGAGACTAATCTTCTTGGAAGTTTGTCCTTCTTTCTGTCAACCTGGATAACCACTGGTGCAATTCTATGTGCATACTACCAAAGAAAATTTCATAAATATCAGAAAAAATGTACCATTGCAAAAATTCGTCTAAGCTACGATGAGGATCCTTATTTTCTTGTTCAGCAAATTTTAGATAGGTATCCTCAACCCAGTCACCGATTTCTTTTACTGAGGGCCTCCAAACATATCCCTCCAGGTACGACGTAGATCCCTCTTGGGTAGATACCGGTTCAGCCGGCAACGGAACCAATTTGTTGGTTGCTTAGGGCAGACCCGGGTTCTTATACTATTATTTTAACCAACAAAAAGACCCACAGTGTTGGCCCTTTCGGCAACAACCTGCGAACAGGTTGCAGTCTCACCCGAAACAGCTATGGGGTGCCGCAAAATCAGGTTTCTGCAGGAAAAAGAGGGAGATTACTGTACCTATAGCCTTAACAAATATTAATCATACAACACAGAGCTTCGATAATTACTCAATTAGCTTCGTAGTTTAGATAAAAAAATGGTTACTTGCTTAACCCTTAACTGGTAATTCACAGTGAAGTTAATACTTAACAATATGTCTTACTTATCATTCACCTACTTATCAAATGCATAAACAAAGCAGCACAAAAACAAAAAGAAACCACCCCAACACAAGATGTACATGGTTCACCCCTAGTGTAGGGGCTACGTCCACAGAACTGCATTTTATTCAACTCTTTACAAACAACAGTTCTGATCTGCGCACTCAGCTGCAGGTCTTCTCAATAATCCCAAAACTGCGCACTTAGCTGCAGAACTTTCTTCGATCTGCGCACTCAGCTACATATCCTTTCTTAAAAAAACCCTCTGTGCACTCAGCTGCAGAGGTCGTCCACGCACACAGCTGGGACTTAACCTTAAACCCAAAAATAGGCCTTAGCTTTTTCGCATCAAATAAGAACGTTCGAAAAAACTCTTTTCTCCTTTACATAAGTGCCTATTTATACAAGTGCACTATTACAATACCATGTGTTTAAACCATGAGTTTGAACCATGGGTTAATTACAAAAAGAGTGGCTTCGACCCAACCCCGACACCCCAAAGACTATTTTGGGCCGCAACTCCACTTACAAGCTTTGCACCAAAACCGTGGAGTTGCCAAAATTAAGGACCTTCAAGGTCCGCGCCGCAATAGTATCTGCCGTGTGGTATGGCGTGTGGAGATAAGGGAGTATCATGGGAATCTATGAGGTGGAGCGAGAAAATCCACTCTTCACATGAAGCAGGGTAAGCGTGGCAAAGAAGATCATTCCATTTCCTACGTCACAGGGGTGAAGGGATATGAGAACATCCATTTTGTATACTTCGAAATGTAAGGTAGACCATACAGGGTGATGCTCGAGAATTTTTCCCGCAGTAAGTAATGGAATTTCGCAGTGGATCAAGTGACGTGACTAGATCTCCAGTAGGTAAAGGATTACTCGGCTCATGCCCTCACAGATGTCAACACCAAGATACTCGATGACGGAATGTGCAGGAATGTTGATTGGTCATTGCAAATTCCAGTCTCTCAGTCCTATATATAACACCACCTTTCAAAGCATTTGTAATACCGGGCATGAGCTAGAATAGAGGCAAAACCCGAAGTTTCATTTTTTTACGAGTCCATAGAATTTTGAGAAGTTGGCAATGGCAATTTGGTTCAAAAATATTGTCCATCTAGGTGTATTGATGATTGGTGAGATCATTTCTAGGCTTATCCATTGCCTTTTTTTTCCATACCAGGGATAGCACCATCCATCGGGGCATAGACATGAATAATTTTGAGAGATACACTCATATTCTGATAGCCACATCCACAGTTGCGCATTGCATGGACACTCACCTCCCGTGAGTGTCTTTCCAGGAACCCCTAATGCCATCGCTGCCTCCAAAGCTTCTACACAAGAGGAAAGTCCTAGGTTGCACTATGTGGGAGTAGTTGTTTAGGTTGGAGCATCAGGGATCCAATGCCCGCACCATCGCATTTGTGGATTCCACTTACCAAAGGTAATGGGGGGGTGGAGGCACACTCCATGGTATTTCCTATTGGAGAGCCCACCTCATGGAAGGTGAGGAGTACAAGAAATATAATACACTACATAGGCTTGCCTTTTCCAGAAGCAATACGGCCCTTCTTCCAGACCCACTGTCTAACAGTGTTACCTAGAGAGGGAGGGGCTACAGAGAAGGTTGAGTAAGGAGGGGACACAAAATACCCTGCCAGTTTGTGTCCATGCAGAAAGGTGCCTTTGAGCACGAAGGAGAAGCAAATTTAGGAGGGATAGAAAAGCACGTTTATTTTGCTAACTCAACAAGCCTTCCAGATATTTCGAACCCCAGTCAATGGTGACTCACCTGAAAAGCAACTTGAAGGAATCATTCTCAAAGATCAGCAGGCTCAGCAACAGAAACTTCGTGCTATCACCCAGACTGAGCAAGTGCACTAACTCCATAATGTATGTTCAAATTATATGTAAACTATGGCATAAGTACCACACTCTAGTATTTAGTTTGATAGTGACTGTAAATCATCGTGGTCTGTCTCTGAGGACTAGCCTCAGGGATCTGAGATAGTATAAATAGGCTCTCCCCATAGGGGAAAGTGGTTGGGATTTTTTCAAAGAGCGGGGGCTCTCCATTGTAATATTTTTTTGGTCTCTCAAAGTTGAATAAAAATTTTCAGAGGTGGAACGACAAACTCTCATGGCAGATATTCCTACGTCATCTCTTTCTTCAATAAGTAAACCTTCTTTACATGACTGTCTATCATATTTTTATTACAGTTTGTATTTTATTTTCATGTTTGGGCATTAGTGTATATGGGACAGAATTCATCTCGTATGCTCTCGGTCCATTGTTCAAAAATTTTAAACATTTTCTTCTAAAGTCTTGCAGAATTCACCCTAGTTAGGTGCTCTGTTTAATGGGTTGTCTCCTTCTGTCTGCTCATCCACCCGCTAATACCTCCATATTGAAGAAACGGTGTCTATATTTCCTCTGTATACAAACATTCTGACTCCTTACCTCCTACAACTATTTTTAGACCTGATTAGTTGAATCCATGTCCCAATGGTCCCCTCCATGATTTACCCCACCAAACTTTACAAAACAAACTTATCTTATTCAAAAATATGACCTTCTGACCATCTCCGATTGAATATTTTGAGTACGAAAAACTTGCAGACAATGAGAGATCCCTCTCATATTGTATTGGGTCATAAATACATTCTAAATCGGTTTTTATGTTACCCTGGGATTTACCTCCCACAACCTGGGTACGTTCTGGGTGCTAACAAACTGGGGCCGTTGCTGGGGAACGAAGGTTCGAATCTTCCCTGGGTGTGAACGACATAGTTTTGGATTTGATTGTTGATGGTGAGCATCAATCAAACTATCAATACGGTTGCACATCTTTCACCTGGCGACTCCATTCTCAAAGTGTCTAGATTTCAGTGACTCCACTGGTGACATTATTTAGAGATCAATTTTTCAAAGAGAACCGACATCCTCTACCAGAAAAATGAGCTCATATTAACCTATGAAGACACGTGGTGAGAGGATAAGATACTCAAGTTTCAGTTTCCTCCAAGATGCCTTGTCCTGTCTTGTAAGTTTGATCCTATCTTTTCCTAAACTTGTCAAAGCATCTTTCCATGGTTCATTACACTCGAAAGGAACCATGAATTTATTCCTGTATATCCTTCTTTACGAATTAAAATCAGTTCATCATCCTATTCATTTGATTTCGACCAAGAGCCTTCATTCAAAACACTCGGCATTAAAGGTCATCCATGTGAACCTCTTGAAACCATGATTAGTAATACATCCATTTCACATCGCCCTGTTTCTTCCAGTATTCCAAGCCAATACATACCACTACACTTACCTCTTATTCTTCATGATTCCTATGAAACATTACAAGTACCTCCCTAAATTTGACGGAGAATCCAAAGACCTCACTGCTGAGAAACATTTACAATCCTTTGAACATTTCCTTGACCTCTTTGAAGTAGAACATGATGATTTTTGCATGAGGAATTTCTCCCAATCTTTGCAAGGAGACATTAAAGAATGGTTTAAGCACCTACAGCCTAAATCCATCAGTAATTGGGAAAAAAATTCTGACACCTTTTTTAAATTTCAGGGTAGGAGGATGCCACTAGACCAAATACTTTTAGAGTTCTATTCCTTGAATAAGGAGGGTGAAACCATGTCTAGTTTTAACAAGAGATTTGCCAACTTTTATTATAACATGCCATAGAAAATACAACCTCTTGAAAACGCAGCTAAAATTCATTATGCAACTACCCTTTCTCCTGAACTGTCATTACTTCTTTTGGAAAGAAAGTCAGTCACATTGCAACATATGTTCATTGATTGCTTGGAAGTTGAAGAAAATCTTAAGATGTCTAAAAAACTGTCAAATCAATACAATGGTGGTAAGATAAAAGGTAAATCAGAACTAGTCGGGCCACCTAAACCAAGGGGAACAGTCCATGTTCATCCCAAGCCTTCGTTTACCAAATAGAGAGATTATCAGCCTTATGATGTAAAAGAAGATGGTTCTGCTAATTTATTTTTTGAAGATTGCAGTCAGCCTAGTACCAATTTTGTTAATGGTGGTTTTAAAAGAGATTTCAGTATGCCCATATATGATGAGTATGAGGATGAATGCTTGGATGTTATACCCAAAGAACCATATCTAAAGACAAGTCTAATAGTGAAGAAAATCAAGCTGTAACCCGAAGTCAAAATGCTGAAATAAGAGAAGATAGTGAATGTGCAGAAGGTGATAGTCTACATCTATGTTATTTTTCATTTGAACTGATAAGACAATGACTTAAAGCCTCTAAACTAAGGTAGAAATTCAAGGATATGGAAGATTCCATAAACTTTTTGGAGGTAGAAGATGCGGAAGATGAACCATCATAAGGGAAATATCAGCATGTAAAAATATCGATGGTTTGCAGTGAGAAATTGGATTGCAAAGAAAGAGGTAAGATTTCTCAAATAAACATTTATTCATGTCTTTCAAATTCAAAAATTTCATGTCAAGAAGAAGGATTGTGTTTGCTTGATCCAGTTGGAGGAAAAAATAATCTTTCTACTCAAGTATATAAGGATGGTGAAGTTTTAGATTCTGAAATTCTGAAATAAATGGTGGACGTTTCATTGGAAGGAAATCATGACAATCCCTTTCATAGTTCTTTTGAAAATCAGTCTGATGGCATGCTAGAGGAGTTGCGTTCTGAGGAGCTTTGTCATGACAAACAAGAGCTTGAGAGTTTTGGGATTTGTCATATTTTTTATGATACAGTGGAAAAATACCTTGAGAAATTGTGCACTGAGAACAATTGGTTATGCTTCTGTCAAAGGGATCACATCTTTCATCCCAACCTTTTGTCATTTTGTTCCTATGTTCTAATTCCAATCAAGCTTGATGAAAAAACTGAATTATTGGGTAAATTGCTTGATTGGCTTCGTTGGAAGGCAGAGTTTACTTGATTGGACATTTGGGCTCAGTTAGATAGGGTAGGTAGGTGCAACTAAGCTTCAGACCTGTCGAGCATTTCCTTTTGTACTTTCTAGTTCATTTTCATTTTTCAGTATAAGTTCAGGTTTGCAATCACAATTGTTTTCAGTTTTTAGAGTATGGCCAGATGACACAGATTGACATGAATTCATTGCAACAGTGATTTGCTTCTTGGTTCAACTCAAGGCAATTTGATAATTTCAAATAAAATGTTGGGGGCATCCCAATGGATTTGGCACCTGGTCTACGGGGCTCTTTGCTACCTCACGGGGATGATAGTATCCCTCGTGGAGCCAGTTGTTAGCACTATGTTTAAATTTTTTGAATTATAGGCTTGAGGGATTTGAAAATGATCTTGTTCGATAAAAAATTATGCAAGCACCTTTTAGGTTATCAGGTTGGAAGATTCCATCAGCTAGAGCCGTCAAATGAGGAGGGGATCTGGATCTACGGTGATAGATCCTTCTATGGTCCAAACATGCACCAACAGAAATGAAGCAGAGAGTGCCAAAGATCGAAGGTTTGGAACCATAACAAAGAGGATCAGCGATGGATCACATTTCCATGGGCTGAAGATGCGAAGAAAAATCCAAGTTTGATATCTGCGGATCCGTTAGAGTGATAAGTGTTGGAAGGTCAGGATCAAGGCAAGCCTAGATCGACGACCTGGGATGATTCCGTTGGGAAAACATGATCGAAGGAAGAGGTTTTTCCAAACTCAAAATATGGTAAAGGGAGGAAATGTCAAATGGCTAAGATGAAGGCAGAAGAAAATCTATAGTCGTGGTTTATTCCGCAATATGAACTAGAACGGGCGGTGTTGAAACCTCAATTCGTGAAAAATCGTAGAGACGGCAAAGATCTACGATCTGGAGAAAGGGGTCAAGAAGATCAGCGGATGAGAAGCAATCCATGATTATAAGCTGCATGGGAGATTAGATGAGGAATGACTAGCAAAGTGTTAAGGCTCTCATGATTAGATGGTCCCGATGAAAGCTGACCATAGATCGACGGAGGTCGATTTCGATTGATCAATCTATACCCATGATGATTATAGAATCTTAATATGAAGAGATGTTTTCGACAGGTTTATTTTAAAGACACGTGGATGATGGATATGAAAGGTGTCCAGATTAAAAGGTTGAGAAAATCTTAGGACCGTAAAGGTCACATCCATATCGATCTGATAGTAGAGGAAATGCTCTCACGTATGATATATTTCCCAGTAGATTAATCAATTCCCTCGATTCCATTTGTAACATGCGTACAGGAGAAATCATTCCTATGGCAGTGCCATGTCACCCCAGGGAACACCACTTACATCCCTTCTCATGACCCTTCATCCTCGAACCCTACTCCTTCGAATTCCTTTTTGATTACCCTTCCTCCCTCTCATTCACGTGGTCCTTTGGGTCAGAATATCCCTACTAGCCATTTTCGTACTATGACTAGTTGCACGGTAGTATCTCAGAGTCAAGTACGTCATGTTGTATCGACAGGTCATATCCATGTTTCTAGATCATCTTATGGTCCATCTCAAGGAGTTCCCCATATCCCTAACTATGGACATTCTCATGGGACATCCCATGGGACACCTTATGGAGCTTCTCATGGACAGTCTTATGGACCGCAGTATGGACAGAACCATCAACCCTATCAATGCGGGTATCAACAACCTGCTTACTCTTCCAATTATGAATTTGTAGAACTGCATAATCAAGGTACACCACATCACAACGCTTCCATGCAGCCCTATAAGGGTCAAATGGGAGAGGGTTATTATGGCCAAGGCCATGGTATTTATAGCTATCAGCCTTACATGAACCAAAACTATCAGGGAGCGTGGAATAGACCAGCTCAACCTAGGATCCCTTTCCTCGCAATGTTGAACTTACCTGACTTATCAAGACTTATGAATGATCCAGTATCTCATGACCCAGCCTGTCCAGCCATCCCTAACAAGCTTCCTTCACACATTCCCAAGTTCGAGGGCAAAGCTGGAGAAGATCCTAGTGAGCATGTCACTACTTTTCACCTTTGGTGCTCTTCCAATTCCTTACATGAGGATTCAATCTGTTTGAGGCTATTTCAACACACCCTCACTGGGCCTGCAGTGAAATGGTATATAGAGTTACCAATGGGGCCATCCATTTTATTTGATCGCCTTGCCATGACTTTCCTTAATCACTTTCAGCTACCTGTAAGTTATGAAGTTGGTACCAAACTCTTATCGACATTTTGGCAAGACAAAGCCACATATATCCCGAATCATATTCAAGAGTGGCGTAGACGGAAGCGATTGATTAAAGCCTTTATACCACCGAAATTTCTCCGTGAGTGGTTCCTCAAGTTGTTGTTACCTTACATTGCGAAGGATGTTTCTACATCCGAAGTCCAAAACAAGGAACAAGCAATCTTTAGGGCACAAGAGTTGGATTTGATTTATGGTCAATCCAGAATTTTGTATGAGATTATACCTAATGCTCTATGATCTAGTTTCGATTCCAAGATCAAGCTTGTACCACATGCCGATGACATTGTGGGTTGTACAAGTCCCAAACCTGGGATTCGGTTGTGAAAATAGTGAGCCAATTGTCAATTAATCAATATGCATCAGGAAAAGCCACAGCTTCGTCTCAACCTACCCAAATGGCGAGTGTACTTTTGGTGCAATCGTTGGACCAAAAGGGCAACCAGCAGCCTAGAAGGAATAAGAAAAAAGGGAAAAATAATCGTAAGGGTGGGAACAAGAATGAAAATGCTGATTATAATGACAAGAACGCTCATAATGCTGGGGGGACAAGTAGTCTAAACGTAAGGTAAAGTTTCCTTAAAAGTTATGTAAGGAGGACCACCTCACTCACTTATGCCCTCATATGGAAGATGCCTCGAGATTCATAGCACAAGGCCCAACCATGCTAACTAATCCTTTACCCAACAATCAAAATATGAACTCGAGGACCATTGATCCTCATTGTGCATCGGGTGGAGATCAAAATACGTCAGAAGCCAATAGTGGTCAAGGTTGCGCTAACATGGTGCGTGCTACTAAGGTTGTGACTCGTGTGAAGGATTATGGTTCGTCACAATCAGACCTTCGAAAGGAACCCACTCCACCCGAGATCCTTTTGCGTATCGGAAAACCTACGGATAAACCTGAAGTTGCACCTCGCATTCCTAAGGGATTCCTAAAGTGTTCAGGGCACAATTGTAATTCCTGAGGCGCCCAAAACTATTCTGTTGTCGAGGATTTGGGCCAAACTCCTTGTGTGATGTCCATGCTTGAAGTACTTCAGACTTGTCCTCTACAGTGGAGAACCTTGCTTTCTACTCTTGGGGTTGATGATGATAACTATTCTTTCATTATCAGATTTGAAACCATGGGAATACAGCCTCGATTGACTTACTACATGTCTCTTTTTATTCATGTAGAATGTCTTAATATGACCGTCAAACTCACTGTTATTAACGAAGGCGCTGCTACTTCCGTGATGTCTTTGTCATGTTGGAATGGTTTGGGTTCTCCCAAGTTGTCTCAATCTGCTACTATGTTGACAGCTTTTGACGGTAGATCATTTCGGCCACACATAATTCTTCCTTCTCTTAAGGTCCAATTGGGAGGGAAGACCATTGCAATCAAGGTCAAGGTGGTTGATGCGCCCCTTGACTACAATATTTTGCTAGGTCGAAATTGGATGTATAGTATGCAAGTTTTAGCCTCTTCTCTCTTTCGAGTGGTATGCTTTCGATTTAATGGGAAGATTGTTACAATTGATCATACATCATTCCATAATCTGAGTGTTAATGCATCATCAGGAACTTCTATCCCAATTATCGATCATTCTCAACTGGCAACTGGGAGTAGGGTTGTGGGTATGTATCCGTCTCTTATGGGAACCTTTAGCTGTCTTGCTCCCGTTCTTATGATCAGATCTAGTTTTGGTGGGGATTCATCCTTGCTAAATTCAGTGTCTTTTTGCACTACCCATATGCACCCATATGGAAGATCCTTGGATTCTTCCTTCACCGAGCCCTTCGATTGGACCTATCGAAATGGATGTGTCGTTGCCTGCAACGATGGTAGCATATCAAGCAAAACTCTATCAAGTAGCAGATCCTAGTCCTTCCTCTTTGCAAAGGGAGGAGGAGGATCCGTATGTGCTTCCTGCATGGGCAGTTGAGTCCTCTCACGCACATGATTGCCTCGATGATGTTTTTCCATCGGATGAAGCCATTATTGAGGCCATGTTTGGGGTTGAGCCACCTTGGGAAGAATTACATCATCAATCATATTTTCTTCTCGAACTCAATCGTATGGAGCATGATTACTTTAGGGATATTCTTAGCGAGAATATTGGTAGTCCCGTGGTTCCATTGAGCTCTCCTCGTTAGATGGTCGATTGGAACATGGCGAATTTATCACCTACTATTCCTATCAATATTTCTTGTGATCCTGGAAAAGTTGAGAATGTCTACATTGGGGCGATTTGTTCCCCTGATGAGATCAAGGAGTATACCGAGCTATTTAAAGAGTTTTGTGACATATTTTCTTGGTCATATGAGTAAATGCCAGGTATTGACCCTCATATTGTCGAACATGAGAATAAGACCTATCCGAATGTGAAGCCGGTTCGATAACATTTGCATGCGGTGAATCCTAGAAAAGCACACGCCATTAAGGCTAAGATAGAGAAACTATTAAAATTTGGTTTTATCTATCCCGTTCCCCCGATAGAGTGGGTTTCAAATCTCATTCCAGTTGATAAGAAGCAGGGAGCGATCTCCATATGCACTGATTTCGTGATTTAAATCGTGCTTGTCCTAAGGATAATTTTCCCACACCATTTATTGATAAGATTTTGGATGAGTGTGTGGGAAGCGAGGTATTACTCTTCATGGACAATTTTTTTGGATATAATCAGATTCATATCAAACCTGAGGATCAACATAAGATTTCATTTATTTGTCCTTGGGGTACTTTTTCATATCGGAAGATGCCTTTCGGCCTTAAAAATGCGGGAGCTACATTTCAGCGGGCTATGACCTTAATTTTTCATGATCTCAAAATGATTCTCGAAGTATATTTGGATGACCTTGCTGCTCATTCTTGTTTGAGAGTGCATCAACCATACCATTTGAGGTTAGTATTCAAAAGATGCCATCATTACCAAGTTCGTTTAAATCCACATAAGTGCATCTTTTGTGTGACTGTTGGTTGCTTGCTAGGGTTCATCATATCCAGGGAGGGTATAAGAGTTGATACCTTAAAGGTTGAGGCAATACTTCAATTGTCTCCCCCATGTAATATTAGACATATTCAGTGTTTTCAAGGCATAGCAAATTTCTTGCAGAGATTCGTAGTTAATTTTTCCAACTTGACTAATGTTTTATGCATATTTTAAAGAAGGACACTCCTTTTTGTTGGGATGAGTGAGCCTAGGAGTCCTTTGATGCTCTTAAGCAAGCCTTAACATCAACCCATGTGCTTAGTCCACCTAACTATAGCTGTGATTTCTTGATTTATGTGGTCGCGTCCATGGAGACGCTTGGTTTGGTTTTGGTTCAAGAGGATGAGGAGCTCCACAAGCATGTCATATATTTTTGAGCTGAAACCTTATCGATGCGGAAATCCATTATTCTCATGTGGAGAAACTTTCCTTGGCCACCATTCATGCGGTTCAGAGATTGAGACATTACATTCTCCTTCGTTGAACCTTGGTTGTAGCTCATATCAATCCATTTCAGTTCATCCTCACTCAAAGGATGATTGGGGGAAAATATGATAAATGGATTGTTAATTTGCAAGAGTTCGATCTCAAATTCGTTTCGGTGAAATTGAAGAAATCGTTGATCTTTGCGGAAATCATATCTAATTTTCCAAGTTCGGAGGAGGAAGAGGTTTATGAGGATACATTTGTCGATGAGCATATTTTCCTTATCTCAAATTTGGACCCGTGGTACGGGGATATCATTGTATATTTGCAAACGTTGAAGGTCCCTACTCACCTTTCACGGGATGAGCGACGACAATTACATCATGTAGCTAAGAACTACCTTATAGTAGATAACACTTTGTACCGCAGTGGGGTAGATTCCATTTTATGTCATTGTTTAACCCATGATGAGGCTCAGGTTTTGTTGAATGATTGCCACAGAGGGGTGTGTGGTGGTCATTTATCTGGGCTTTCTACAGCCCAAAAAATCTTGAGAGCAAGATATTTTTGGCTGTCGATCTTCAAAGATTGTGTTAATGCAGCCAAGAAGTGCCACCCTTGCCAAGTGTTTGCATGCAATATGCACTTGCATATAGCCCCATTACATCCTATTATCACCGTTGGTCCCTTCACCAAGTGGGGCTTGATTTTATGGATTGCAACCCAGCTTCGGCTGGGGGGAATCATCACATTATAGTGGTTGTCGATTATTTCACAAAATGGGCAGAGGTTATGCCCACGATTAAATCCGCCGGTGAGATAGCCGTGCATTTCGTTTTCAACCAAATTATTACTCAATTCAACATTCTGAAAGAGCTTGTCACTGACTAGGTAGGCACTTTCAGAATAGAACGATGGAAGAGTTGGCTTCAAAGTTAGGGTATAAGCAGGAGCATTCCTCTTCTTATTACCCTCAGGTGAATGGACAGGTTGAAGCAGTGAATAAATCACTTAAGTCCATTCTCCAACGAACCATTGCACAAAGCAAGATGAATTGGCATATCATGTTATATCCTACTTTGTGGGCCTATAGAACCACAGTTAAGACTGCCACCTGTTTCTCTCCATATCAGCTTGTGCATGGGGTGGAGTCTGTCTTGCTGGTTGAATGTGAAATCCCTTCGTTGAAGTTAGCTATAGAGATTTTACTAGACACTTCCGCATTGGAAGAACGTTTGTCCCACTTAGAGCAGTGCCGAGATGCCTTAATGGCTCTAGAAGTAAATAAACATCGTGTCAAGGTCCAATATGATAAGTCTGTTCGTCCAAGGAAGTTTAGTGAAGGTGATTTGGTCCTTTTGTGGGATCAAGCTAAAGAACCCTTGGGGGCAGGGAATTTTAATCCCATGTGGAATGGTCCATACGTGGTCAAACGTGTGTTAGAGAAGGGCGCCTATGAGCTAGTGGATTATGAAGGGACAGCCTTGGTGGAGCCTAGAAATGGGCTCTATCTTAAAAAATACTATGCATGATCTTCATCCAGGGCTGATTGTTGTATATTATTGTACAGTATTTGAATTGCATAGTTAGGTCTTCTTATAGTGATCGGGTTTGTTGATTATCTTATGTTTCTTAAGGCAGATGTCGATGGATTCTTCTATTTACATAGGATTCGCCAATGGTGCTAGCCGTCACACTCAAAACTCAGCTTCAAATGCTTCGGCGATTTATACTCCTATGGGTCAAGTGTTGTATTTAGGAGGCGTATGTTTACGGCCTTCTTTGAACATTGTTGCTGAATATAGTGTCATTATTGAGTTATTGCATGATGCCATTTCACATGGTGTTCTTTCTCTTTAGGTACATCTTGATTCCCAGTTAGTGGTTTCACAGCTTAATGGCTCGTATCGTATTAGGGATACGATATTATTACGAAGATTATTACGTGTGAGATTGCTAGAACGGAAATTTTAAAATATAACATACATTCATGTTTCAAGAATTTTTAATCAAGTTGCTGACTCATATGCTAACTATGTGTTAGATTGGAATTTGTTTCCTATACCATAAGCATATCGTAAACATACATTTTTTCACACATGTAAATAAATAAAATCGATCATCATAAAAAAATTTCATTAACATCCAAAATGTGACGTCATAATACATAAGTGTCATAATACAAAATTGGGGCTTCCGAGCCACCAAAATATAATACACGGTCGTACAAAAAGAAGTACTCTCAGGTTTCTAAGCCTGAGGAGGAGGAGGGGGGTTCTGATCATGGTAACACACCACATCTCTAGCTAGCCATCGAAATAATCGAACCCATGCCTGTGGTACATCAACCACCTGGCGCAGCATGGCCTCAGGCAAGTCCTTGACTTGTGCCATGGGTACCCTGTGTGTCAAGCGTACGAATTTTGTGTGAATGCTTTGGAGCGTCCGCTCCGCATCTGCACCCATGATTTCATCTCCTATTCCCCTCCATCTATGATGAGGGAAACCATCTGGTCGCCGTGGTCCAACATCTGCATACACATGACAGATTATCACTATGTGTCGTCACACCAAAACATGTCTTTTGAGTCAATATATCAAAAAACACAAAAAAAAATAATCCAAAAAACTGAAAAAGTGGGTTTGGGATTCGTTACCTATGTCGCCATATGCCACTCCTGGTGGTAGGGGCATGTCCGGATCTCCACGAAATTATATCCCTGCATAGGGATAGTCATCGATGGCAATGACCTACCTCCACCACCATGGAAATAAGTCTACTAGGTAGGGGTTAGCCACCCTACCTCCGCCCATTCTATGCATAACATTTTCCCAACATCATTGGGCCAGATCTTGAACTCCGTGTGGAGGAATGTCCACTCTAGGGCTTATACCTGGTACACGCTCAAAGAAGAACTTGCTCAATATGTTGTCGAAACCGAAGCTTCTCACCCTACCCATGTTGCAGTCACTGAGATGTTGCTTCATGTTTCTTAAAAATGCAGTGCTCCAGTAATACACTGTGGGTCTCATACACTCCACCACATAGAACATCAGTGGCCGAGATTCCTAGTGGAGTGAAGCTAATATGGCTATCCTTCCGAGTGCCAATAGTATGGCCTTCAGTCCCAATACCTGGATAGATTTTGTTGGGATTTCAATCACAACCTTTTTCGTGTCCGGAAAGTAGTACACCGCAATGTACTCATCGATATTCAATCCACCTCCAGGCCCGCGAGATCAAAGATTTACCACCTCTCCTCGTCAGGATAAATCAGTGATAAAGTATATGTCCTCAATTTCTATACTGAGCGACATCCCGTCAATGTGAAAACTCTCAGATTCTAGATCCAGTAATCCACTAGCATCTGGAGAGTCTTGGTTTGGCCCTCGGGCTGCAAAGACACCAAAATTTATACAAACCACATGCACATAATGTTTGTTGGTCCATTGAGTCACCTTGCACGGCCTCTTCTCCATCACCATGTTCCCTCTCCCTCCATTCTAAAACCATCCTGCACAAAAAACAAGAGATTTGAATATTACTTTCCCTTGAAAACCTCATTCATGGCCTAATACATGAATATTTGCAAACCAGCCGCGTATGTACATGGGTTTGGGAATTTTTTCCACATATGGCTAGCCCTATACACAGAAAAATCCCTGATACCTGCGTGGGATGAAGCGCACAATTTAGGACGGCCTAGAAAATTAAATGGACCATGAAAACTTAAAAAAATTGCATGAAATAGGAAGAGGAGGACATGAGGAGTTACCTGGATCAAACAGTGTCGAATTTCGCCGGACGATGCTCTCGGAATTCGAGTTGGAAGTTTTGAGCTCAAATGGGTAAAAATTTCAAATGATATGGAATTTTTAACTTTTTTACTATTTATATAAAAATTTTGAAAATTGTTACCCACTTTCTATAGTTTTGACCGTTCTAACCATTTTGGACCGTTTTGAACTAATTTGATGATGTAAGAGTCCATTTTGAGTTCGGTTTGACCCTGGTTTTGACCCGTTTGGGTCGATTTCAGGTATTATGTCTAAACTGAAATATAGGTTAGGTTTCACATCTGTTTGCACTTTGCATGACCTTATGACCGGTTCATTATAACCTTAGGTACGAACCCATTTTATCATGTCACGAAACCTTCTTGTTGCTTTCAGAAGTGACATGATGTGAATGGTAGAGCTTGACCATACATGGGTACTCTAGTTAGCTCACGTTTTGCATTTGGTGCCCATGCTGACATTTTTCCTTTAGGGTGTGGGAGTCCTTTGTATAGTATCGCCATGACTTTGCGTAAGAGCCTCATACTCCTCTTGATCTTTTTGCTGGACTTTTCCCTAGGACTCCCTCATGTCAAGTTGTAATTGCATTATCATGAGTTTTGCTTGCCTTATTGAGCCTTATGTCGGCTTCCCTGACTTTGATTATCAACCATATAGCCCGAGCTTGTCTCATGTCTAGCCAAGCAGATCCATCTTATATATCTTTTACAGCTTGAGTCCCCATTTTTACCGGGAGGGGACTTTCCCCCGAGTGTCGGTATCCTACACATCTTTCCTTGCATTGAACATAGGTATGTTCCACTGCTTGGAACTAGTTTGTTTGCCCCTTGACACTCGTCTCCTCCTAGTCTGTAACTATAAACCACTTTTATTCTTTTTCAATATTTGAAAAAATCAAAAAACCAAAATGCCGAACAAGAAAAGATGTTATCTTTGGTAGTAGTCGAGTCATGTCGCCTTCGAACAGAGCACTATATATCACATCAGTTGGTCAAGTTAATAGTTTGACTTTAGGAGTTGTACTCGTTTCTCCGATTTTATCTCCACCGACCAGTTAAGCTTCCAGTCCCTATGGATCCTTTTTCGATGCCTCCTATGTCACAGAGATGTCCCAGTTTTGTATATTGAGTCTATGCTGCCTATATTCAGTCAGCATTCACCTTTATGCTCTTTTTCATGTTGATGTTATTGTAACTTCGGAATGTATTCACTTGTATATCTTATGTATTGTACCCCCGATGTTTATTCTGGGAAGTGTTTGTAATGTAATTGAGTTATGTCATGCCCCGATTTTCCTATCGGGAGTTTCTATAATGTAAACAAGTCATGTCAAGTCATTGTGGGTAACCCTCCTATTGTTCAAGGGTTAAAGACCCCGCAGTTGCGGGGCCCTAGGGTTATTATACTCTCCTAGTGAAGTCGGCCCTAGTGAGTTATTGTCAAGTCAGGAATTAGTATAAATAGAGAGTGAGCCTCTCTATTAAATCACACACTCACTCACACTTAGTTTTAGCGCATAGCTGAGGGAGAAGAAGTTGTTGGGTCTAGAAAGAAAGAGGCTACTACTGTCGGGCGATCATCTTATTGTTTTGGGGTTTTGCTTTTGGTGTTGATTCTATCTCTAAGGAAGTTGTGGGGTTTTCTCCATTTATGGTTTCCCCAAGGAAAAACATTGTGTTCATTGTCTCTTGTGTTTAATGGTTGTGCTTGTTATTCTCTCAATTAAAGATCCTAATATAATGCTAGCTTAAATGTTAAAAATATAACATGGTATCAGAGCTAACCTAAGAAGAAGACATTGTGCAACTGTGGGAACTAGGGATTCCTACTTTTTGGATCTATATCCACGGATTTTCAGCAAAAGAATGTTGGGCTGACTCTCCTCCCTAGGGCACATCTTTTTGTCGAAGCAGAATCTGATCCTAAGCATTTTCATTTTTTGATCCAACACTACTGTCAAAAATTAGGGCTTTCCACAGAAGTGGAATTTTTTAGTGAGCCCATGCCTGAATTGATCTCCTCCTCAAAATCAAAGTTTATAGATCAAGATCAAAGCATTTGGTTGGACAGACCTCCAAGAAAGTCAAACCCTAATCTGCTCCTGAACCAGCACTGCAGAAATTCAGCTCCAAACCGAGATCCGATATCTTGACCTGGTAAGATATAAATCTTTTGTATTTCCATTTGAGGTTCTCAGTTAATATGTCTCGTCATACCAATATTGATGAAAATCTTGAGGGAGCTGATAACTTCTGAGCCTGGAAGTGTATGATCTCCCTGGTCCTGGAAGAAAATGAGTTGGACTCCTACATCAATGAGGAGGTTCCAGTTCCAGAGGAAGATGAGGCTAAGGCCTTACATAAGAAGAAGTTGGTTATGGCTAAGAGGATTATTGTTGATTCAATCAAGGATCACCTCATACCACAAGTGTCCTACCTCAAGTCACCTAAAGCTATGTTTGATGCCCTAGACAAACTGTTTGAAGGGAAGAACATAAACCAGAAGATGAATTTGAGGAACCAGTTGAAGAATGTAAAGATCTAAAATGAGGAGACCATACAGTCATACTTTACAAGGGTCTCCCAGATCAAAGAACAACTTGAAGTAGTAGATGAAGAAGTGGAGAATGCAGAAATTGTGATGACAACCTTGAATGGTCTCCCTAGATCATGGGATTCTTTCATCCAAGGAATCTATGCTAGAAAGAAGCTTATCAAGTTCAGTAGATTGTGGGAAGAATGTTCACAAGAAGAAGCTCGAATAGTAGCTCAAGAATAAAATATGGGAAATGAAGATCAATCTCTCACAGTACACTCCAAGAAAGGAAAAAGGGAAAATCATCATCACCAAGGTAAGCATTCTCATCAGAAAGATAATTTTGTAAAAACAAACAAGGATCCATCCAAACTCAAGTGTTATACATGTGATGAAAGAGGACATTTTGCTAGAAATTGTCCCATGAATAAAAATGGATCTAAGAAGAAGAAGAACTCCAAAAGAAGACATCATGCTCACACTGCTGAGAATGATGATCCTCCCAGAAAGAGAGTAAAACAAGAAAGTGAAGACTCTTCAAGTGATGAAGAATATGTTCTGATCTCCACTCTCACGGGAACTGTCACACATGGAAGCAAACATTGGCTTATGGATAGTGGGGCTTCCAAACACATGACAAGATTCAAGGAATCCTTTGAGAAACTATCCAAACATAATTCACCCCATTAGGTGAAACTTGGGGATGACTACCAATATCCCATAAAAGGTAGTGGTGAATCCTCCTACAAGCTAGACTCTGGAAAGTCTATGAAAATGAAGGATGTCTTGTTTGTACCAAGACTAAAGAAGAATATTCTCTCTGTATCGGAACTAGATGCAAAAGGCATGAGGGTTGCATTTGTAGATGGCCAAGTCCTCATGTGGCCAAGAGAAAATACTATTGACGATGCAATAGTAATTGGAGAACAAGAAGGAGGATTATACAAATTGAAGGGCCATCCAGAATAAGCTTTGGTTCATGACACAGTAGACCCAAATGAAATTTGGCATAGAAGGCTTGCACATGTGCATTACAGAGCACTACCACTTGCAAGCAAAGTTGTTGAAGTTCTTCCAGAAATTCAGGCAAAACATGATGGACTATGCAAAGGATGTGCAAAAGGAAAGAACACAAAGAAGGCATTTCCAAGTAGTGAGAACAAAGCAAAAGGAATCTTGGAAATCATTCACTCTGATGTATGTGGTCTAATGTCATGTAGTTCTTTAAGTGGGTATGTATACTATGTTTCTTTTATTGATGATTTTTCTAGAAAGACATGGATATACTTTTTGAAGAACAAAGATGAATTATTCAGAAAATTCAAGGAATTCAAAGCCTTGATCGAGACCCACACTGAAAAGAAGATCAATACCATTCGATTAGATAATGGCAGAGAATTCACATCAAATGAATTCAAAGAGTTATGCAAAGATTCAGGGATTAAGAGGGAGTTATCCACTCCATATAATCCACAACAGAATGGGGTTGCAGAAAGGAAGAATAGAATGATCATGGAAGTTGTTAGAGCAATGCTTCATGATCAAGATCTTCCCATGCATCTATGGGCAGAAGTTGCCATAATAGAGATGTATGTACAGAACCGTACTCCACACAGAGTACTTGAAAACAAGACACCTGAAGAAGTATTTTCCGGCAAGAAACTAGAAGTCATCCATCTCAGAATATTCGGTTCTCCAGTGTACATACACATTCCGAAAGAAAAGAGGACAAAGTTAGATCCTTCAAGAAAGAAGGGTATATTTGTGGGATACTCTGAAAGCTCTAAGGCTTATAGAATATACTTCCCAAGATTCAAGAATATCGACATTAGCAGGGATGTAACATTTGACGAAGACTGAGCTTACAAAAAATCTAGAAAGAAACCTGCTGAAGATCCTAAAGAAACACAAGCACCCAGAATTCATGACACAACCATGAACAAAGAAATTCAAGAAGAAGATTGAGAATTAGAAGAACATGAATATCCACCTCAGGAGAAGAATTCTCACAAGAGGAAACCTGCTTGGGTACGAGAAGCTATCCAAGGTGCAGAAAGATTTGGGGCTCCAGAAGAGAATCACAGAGAAAGAAAGAGGACCAGGTCCTGCTCCTGGTATGTAGCTTTACTATGTGACTTCATCGATAAAGAACCTTCCAACTATGAAGAAGCGGCAGAAAGGAAATAATGGAATAATGCTATGATCGAAGAGTATCAATCAATCATGAAGAATGATGTTTGGGATGTTGTCCCAAGACTAGAAGGGAAGTTTGTTGTAACTTCCAAATGGATCTACAAGATCAAGCATGCTGCAGATGGTAGCATAGAGAAATATAAAGCAAGATTCGTGGCTCGTGGCTTCTCACAAAAATAAGGAATAGATTATGAAGAAACAGTTGCACCTGTATCCATATACACTTCCATCAGATCACTACTTTCTCTGGTTGAAGTGATGAAATGGAAGATACACCAAATGGATGTCAAGATTGCTTTCTTGAATGGTGTAATGGAAGAGGAAGTGTATGTGGAGTAGCCACTCGATTTTGAAACACATGATAGGGAGTCTCATCTATGTAGATTGAAGAAAGGCCTATATGGTTTGAAGCAGGAACCTAGGACATGGTATGGCAGAATTGATGGCTTTCTATCCAGTTTGGGATTTACCAAAAGTAAAGCAGATTCCAACCTTTACTACAAGGTTGAAGATGGTAACCCATTGATATTCCTACTGTATGTAGATGATCTATTTGTAACAGGTATGAATGGATTGATTGATGATACGAAGAGGAATCTTGTTGTCGAGTTCAAAATGAAGGACTTGGGTATGATGCACTATTTTCTAGGCATGGAGGTGTGGAAAAATGCAGATGGAATCTCCTTCGGACAAGGGAAGTATGCAGTAGATATCCTGAAGAGATTCGGGATGACGGACTGCAAGGCCATGACCACACCTATGGAATCAAACCTGAATCTATTGAGTGATGCTTCATCAGAAGCAGTTGATGCTATGATGTATCATCAAATGATTGGGTCCTTAATGTACCTGACGAACACAATACCGGATATTTGCTTTGCTGTGAACACCTTGAGCCAGTTCCTGACAGATCTAATACATGTTCACTTGATTACTGCAAAGCATATTCTGAGGTACCTAAGCGGTGTAGTTAATTATGGGCTCAAGTATGAGGTGAATCAAAAGATTAACCTGGAGGGTTATGTTGATTCAGATTGGGCAGGTAGTGCCATCAATAGGAAGAGCACTTTAGGGTGTTGCTTCAGTATGGGATCAGGTGTGATCTCTTGGTTTAGTAGGAAGCAATCCTGTGTGGCATTGAGTACAGCTGAAGCAGAGTATGTCGTAGCTTGTTTAGCTAGTTGTGAGGCAGTATGTTTGAAAAACTACTATTTGATTTATTTGATCTCTAGTTGGATGCTACTTGTATATATTACAACAACCAGAGTTGTGTGAAGTTGTCAGAGAACCCGGTGTTCCATGACAAGTCGAAGCATATCGAGATCAAGTATCACTATATTAGGGATATGGCGCAGAAAGGAGCAATGAAGCTCTAGTATGTTGCGACGGACGAACAGATAGCTGATGTGTTGACTAAGGCATTAGTCAGAGTGAAGTTTGAGTACTTCAGGGAGAAGCTTGGTGTTCTCTATATCGAGGTTCCCTCCACGGGGAAGTGATGAGTCCGTGATCCATTCTAATATGGTGAGAGGATTGGTTCCTTCCATGGTCAGATGTAAGGGCTGAGCCATTCTGTCATGATGAGAGGATTGGTTCCTCGCATGTCAAATATGAGTGCTGAGCCAATCTAATGTGACTGTAGGATTGGTTCCTACATGATCAAATATAAGTGATGAATGCCATTCTTGGAATGGAGGTACCTGGTCAGTTACCAGGAATACTCAGTCTGGGACTGAGGGCCATTTTGATGTGACTATAGGATTGGTTCCTACATGATCATATATAAGTGTAGAGCCATTCTGATGTGACTATAGGATTGGTTCCTACATGATCAGATATAAGTGCAGAGCCATTATGAGGTGATTGTAGGATTGGTTCCTACATGATCAGATGTAAGTGCAGAGCCCTTTCGACATGTAGGTAGGATTGGTTCCTCGCATGGTCGAATGTAAGTGCTGGACCTTTCTGACATAGATGACTGAATTGGTTCCTCTCATGCTCAGATGTGAGTGCTTTGCCTTTTTGACATAGATGACTGGATAGGTTCCTCTCATGGTCAGATGTGAGTGTTGGGCGTGCCTTTCTGACATGGTGTTGGATGTGTTCCTCTCATGGTCAGATGTAAGTGTTGGGTGGGAAATTCTGACTTAGGGTCAAATATAAGTGCTAGAAAAGACCTACATGGAGGCTAGGCCTACAACCAGCATGAAAAAGGGCTAGCTCTGTAGAACTTCCTATGACGAGAAGAATCAAGAGATAGCACCTGTGATGATGATCTGGCAGAGATCTTCTAGAACCAGAGATGATCTAGATCGAGTGATGATCCAGATCCAGTGATGATGATCCAGATCGAGTGATGATCCAGATCCAGATGAATATGACTTGAAGATGACGAGGAATCAATGATGATCTAGATGATACAGAGAAGAAAACTTGTGCTGACAAATTATGTCGAGAGAATACCTTCCTAGTTAATAGGGAGTGTTGATGTAATTGTAACTTCAAAATGTATTCACTTGTATATCTTATGTATTGTACCCTGATGTTTATTCTGGGAAGTGTTTGTAATGTAATTGAGTCATTTCATGCCCCGATGTTCCGATCAGGATTTTCTATAATGTAAACAAATCATGTCAAGTCATTGTAGGTAACCCTCCTATTGTTCAAGGGTTAAAGTCCCTGCAGTTGTGGGGTCCTAGGGTTATTAGACTATCCTAGTGAAGTCGGCCCTAGTGAGTTATTGTCAAGTCAGGAATTAGTATAAATAGAGAGTGAGCCTCTCTATTTATCACACACTCACTCACACTCAATTGTATCACATAGTTGAGGGAGAACAAGTTGTTGGGGGCAGAAAGAAAGAGGCTACTACTATCGGGAGATCATCTTATTGTTTTGGGGTTTTACTTTTGGTGTTGATTCTATCTCTGAGGAAGTTGCGGGGTTTTCTCCATTTATGGTTTCCCTGAGGAAAAACACTGTGTTCATTGTCTCTTGTGTTTGATTTTTGTGCTTGTTATTCTCTCAGTTAAAGATCCTGAATAAGTGGTGTTATGGAGAAAACTTCCTATGGCTTGGGGTACCACAATAGACAAAGTAACTGCAGAAATCAATCCCTTCCTGATATGCAAGAGAAATAAAACATCTAACACTAAAGGATCTCAAAAAATACCTTATTCCAAATGGTTGATGTAGATCCCCGTTGAGCTTTTCCAATCCTGCTTGTGTTAACAATTTTCTCTCTCAACAATCAGCAAACAAGACAAGCATGATATATAATGGTGTTAGAAATACTCTAGCATATATAATCAATAATGTATAAGCAATTAAAAGCATCCATAGATTCAATATTCATTTAAATGCACATCATTAGACAGGAATATATATTTCTATTAATATAAATCAGAGATTACAAGAATGACAACCTATGTCAGCACGCCTACGAACCGGAGAAACTGAGTCCTCCACCTGGGCCTCCACCACCTCAATCCTCCATCTCTTGATATCAATCTCACAAGCAAAGGCAATCTTGGGAAGAAAACTAAGTTCTCCAAGGGATAAAGGGATGCAGCCTCAAGTATAAGCAAGCTACGGCAACAATGGACTATAGTTTTCTTGCTCTTCAATTCCTCTTCTTTTCAATGTATCCAAAGGGTTCCTTATATAGTGCCTCAATGGGGTAATGGAAGGTCAAATGCGAGTGATCTCAATGCATATGGAAGGCCAAGAGACAAGTGACTTGGACCCAAATCAAGGAAAACTCCAAAAATCTTTGGCCTTTTGCACACATCACGATATACGCAGGTTTAAGGGTCATATATGTGTATATACATGAGAAAGGGTTAAAAAGTTGCGTATGGAAAATAACATGTGTTTTTAGGGATGATCTTGGAAACATCAAAGGTACAAAAATAGTCCATGGGGTTCAAAGAGTCTGCAGAGGGACAGGGAAGGCCATAAATATGTGATCTACCATGTGTGGTAAAATCAGTTGTAACATATGCCCCCTAATGTGTGAGGTTAGAGGGGTGATACGATGGCCGAAATACATTATAAGTCCATCCCAGAAGTGGAGTGATGAAGAACCAGGTGGAAGAACCATCCATCCAACAATACAATACAAATATCTCCGCATATGACTACAAGTACATATAGAAGTCCCAGATACATAAGAGTACAGTGGCCATGAATAGGCATGATACAAAACATGACATGTGTGGTCATCACCACGTACAATATTGATAGATCAGAATCTCCATGATGAAGATATACAAAGGATCATGATCTCCATGAAAGATGAAGATATACAATGGATCAAGATCTCCATAATGGCTAAAGATATCTGACATACACTGGAATCAACTCACGAGAGCTAAAATCTCATGAACACTGGCACAATCAAGGAGGTAGCATATATGAAATGCCACCAATATGGAAATTATTCTACACAAACCACTACGAGTACATGTCCTACTATGTGAATAGAGGTGTCGAGGTCAAACATAGTAGTCCATCATCTGATTACCGATCATTAATGTATATCGTTAACAGACGCGAGATCACCCACCGATAATGAAAATGGGAGTTAAGGTACTAGAGTGCAATCTAACAAGTGTGAATAAATGTGTTGAGGTCAAAAACTTGAAAGAATCCATTGATCAGGGGACATTGATGTAATCCCAAAACCGTCGATGGCGAGAGAACCTACCACTGATGACTGCAAGTCTCAAGGCACTCAAAATGACTCTAGACTCCTATCCCAGAATAAATGATCTGAAGTCAATGGGATGAAATCCACTGGAAGGAGGGCATTAAGGCATCCCCCATCATCCAACATGAGGTACTCAGCAAAGCTGTATAATGTGGAAGGACTTGATCATAATGTGCATGAACTAGCACTAGTACCGGTAATGGCTGACATGCAAAGTCAAGAAAACTGAGGAATGGCCGACTCGGTCTTCAACTTCCTTCAAACAAGAGCATCAAGGTGAATGGTGACTAAATATAGGTAGCATAGACTCAATATACAAAACTGGGACATCTGTGCAACACAAGAGGCATTGACAGAGGCTCCATAGGGACTAGAAGCTTAACCAGTCAGTGGAGATAAACTTAGAGAAATGAGTAGATCTCCTAAAGTCAAACTATTAACCGGACCAACTGATGTGATATATAGTGCTCTGTTCAAAGGCAACATGACTCAAATACTGCAAAAGATAACATCTTTTCCTGTCCGGATTTTTGGTTTTTTGGTTTTTTTTGGAATTTTTCAAATATTTTGAAAATATTGAAAAAGAATAAAAGTGCTTTATAGTTACAGACTAGGAGGAGACGAGTGTCAAGGGGAAAACAAACTAGTTCCAAGTAGCGGAACATACCTATGCTCAATGTAAGGAAACATGTGTAGGATAATGACACTCGAGGGAAATTCCCCTCTCGGTAAAAATGGGGAATCAAGGTGAAAAATATATATAAGATGGCTGTGCTTGGCTAGACATGAGACAAGCTCGGGCTATATGGCTGATAACCAAAGTCAGGGAAGCTGGCATAAGGCTCAATAAGGAAAGAAAAACTCAAGATAATGCAATTACAACTTGACATAAGGGATTCCTAGGGAAAAGGCCAGCAAAAAGATCAAGAGGAGTATGAGGCTCTTGCGCAAAGTCATGGCGATACTATATAAAGGACTCCCGCACCCTAAAGGAAAAATGTCGGCATGGGAACAAAATGCAAAATAGGAGCTAACTAGAGTACCCATGTATGGTCAAGCTCTACCATTCACATCATGTCACTTCTGAAAGCAACAAGAAGGTTTTGTGACACGATAGGATGGGTTTGTACCTAAGGTCATAATGAAATGATCATAAGGTCATGCAAAGTGCAAATGGATGTGAAACCTAACCTATATGCTAGTTTAGACATAATACCTCAAATCGGCACAAACAGGTCAAACCGCGCTTACGGAACTCCTACATCATCAAATTAGTTCAAAATGGTCCAAAATGGTCAAAAACGGTCAAAACTATAGAAAGTGGGTAACAATTTTCAAAAAAATTCTATAAATAGTAAAAAATTTAAAAATTCCATATCATTTGAAATTTTTACCCATTTGAGCTCAAAACTTCCAACTCGAATTTCGAGAGCATCGTCCAACGAAATTTGACATCGTTTGATCCAGGTAACTCCTCATGTCCTCCTCTTCCTATTCCATGCAAATTTTTTAAGTTTTCATGGTCCACTTAATTTTCTAGGCCATCCTAAATTGTGCACTTCAGCCCACGTGGGTATCGAGGCTTTTTCTGTGTATAGGGTTGGCCATATGCAGAAAACATGCCCAAACCCACGTACATACGCGGTTGTTTTGCAAACAGTCACGTATGAGGCCTTGAATGAGGTTTTCAAGGGAAAATAATAATCAAATCTCTTGTTTTTTGTGCATGATGGTTTTAGAATGGAGGGAGAGGGAACATTGTGATGCAGTAGCTCAGTGACTGCAAGATGGGCAAGGTGAGAAACTTCAGTTTCGACAGCATACTGAGCACGTTCTTTTTTGAGCGTGTACCAACGCTAAGCCCTAGAGTGGACATTCCTCCACAAGGAATTCGAGATCTGGCTCAATGACATTGGGAAAATGTTATGCGCAGACTTGGCGGAGGTAGGGTGGCTAACCCCTACCCAACAAACTTCTTTCCATGGCGGCGGAGGCAGATCATTTCCATCAATGACTATCCCTATGCAAGGATAAAATTTTGGGGAGATCCGGACATGCCCCTACCACCAGGAGCGGCATATGGCGACATAGGTAACGAATCCCAAACCCACTTTTTAATTTTTTTGGATTAAATTTTTTTTGTGTGTTTTTTGATATATTGACTCAAAAGACATGTTTTGGTGTGACAACACATAGTGACAATCTGTCATGTGGATGCAGATGTTGGACCATGGACCGGATGGTTTCTCTCGTCATAGACAGAGGGGAAGAGGATATGACATCATGGGTGCATATGCGGAGTGGACACTCCAAAGAATTCACACAAACTTCGTATGCTTGACACACAGGGTACCCATGGCGCAAGTCGAGGACTTTCCTGAGGCCATGCAGCGCTAGGTGGTTGGTGTACCATGGGCATGGGTTCAATTATTTCGACAACTAGCTAGATCCGTGGCGTGTTACCACGATCAGAACCCCCCTCCTCTTCCTCAGGCTTAGAGACCTAAGATTACTTCTTTTTGTACGACCATATATTATATTTTGGTGGCTCGGAAGCCCCAATTTTGTATTATGACACTTATGTATTATGACATCACATTTTGGATGTTAATGAAAAAAATTTATGATGATCGATTTTATTTATTTACATGTGTGCAAAAATGTATGTTTGTGATATGCTTATGGTCTATGAAACAAATGCCAATCTAACACATAGTTAGCATATGAGTCAGCAACTTGATTAAAAATTCTTGAAACATGAATGTATGTTATATTTTCAAATTGTCATTCTAGAAATCTCACACATAAGAATCTTCGTAATAATACCGTATCCCTAATACGATACGAGCCATTAAGCTATGAAACCACTAACTGTGAATCAAGACGTACCTCAAGAGAAAGAACACCATGTGAAATGGCATCACACAATAACTCAATAACGGAACTATATTCAGCAACATTGTTCGAAGAAGCCAATAAACATACGCCTCTTGAAGACAACACTTGACCTGTAGGATTATAAATCACCCAAGCAGCCGAAGCTGAGTTTTGAGTGTGACGGCTAACACCATCGACGAATCCTATGTAAATGGAAGACTCCATCGACGTCTTCCATAAGAAATGGAAGCTAATCAACAAACCCGATCACCATAAGAATACCTAACTATGCAATTCAAAGACTGTACAATAATATACAACAATTAGCCCTGGTTGAAGATCATGCATAGTATTTTTTAAGATAGAGCCCATTTCTAGGCTCCTCCAAGGTTGTCCCTTCATAATCCACTAGCTCATAGGCACCCTTCTCTAACACACGTTTGACCATGTAAGGACCATGCCACATGGGATTAAAATTCCCCGACCCTAAGGGTTCTTTAGCTTGATCCCACAAAAGGACCAAATCACCTTCACCAAACTTCCTCGAACGAATAGACTTATCATATTGGACCTTGACGCGACGCTTATTTACTTCTAGAGCCACTAAGGCATCTTAGCGATGCTCATCAAGCTACTCTAAGTGGACCAAACGTTCTTCCAATGCGGAAGTGTCTAGTAAAAGCTCTATAGATAAATTCAACGAAGGGATTTTACATTCAACTGGCAAGACAGACTCCACCCCATGCACAAGCTGATATGGAGAGAAACCGGTGGCAGTCTTAATCGCGGTTCTATAGGCCCACAAAGCAGGATATAACATGATATTCCAATTCATCTTGATTTGTGTGATGGTTCATTGAAGAATGGACTTAAGTCATTTATTCACGATTTCAACCTGTCCATTCGCCTAAGGGTAATAAGAAGAGGAATGCTCCTGCTTATACCCTAACTTTGAAGCCAACTCTTCCATCATTCTATTTTGAAAGTTCCTACCATGGTCAATGATAAGATATTTCGGAATGATGAACCGAGTAATAATTTGGTTGAAAATGAAATGCGCAGTTGTCTCATCGTCAGATTTAATCATGGGCATAGCCTCTGTTCGTGAAATAATCGACAGCCACTATAATGTGATGTTTCCCCCCAGCCAAAGTTGGGTTGCAATCCATAAAATCAAACCCCCACTTGGTGAAGGGACCAGCAGTGATAATAGGATGTAACAGGGTTGGATGCGAGAGCATATTGCATGCAAACACCTGGCAAGGGTGGCACTTCTTGACCGCATTAACACAATCTTTGAATATCGACGGCCAAAAATATCTTGCTCTCAAGATTTTTTGGGTTGTAGAAAGCCTAGATAAATGACCACCACACGCCCCTCCATGGAAATCATTCAGCACAACCTCATCCTCATCATGGATTAAACAATGATGCAAAATGAAATCTACCCCACGGCGGTACAAAGTGTTATCCACTATAAGGTAGTTCTTAGCTACATGACGTAATCATCGTCGCTCATCCCGTGAAAGGTGAGTAGGGACCTTCAACATTTGCAAATATACAATGATATCCCCATACCACGGGTCCAAAGTTGAGATAAGGAAAATATGCTCATCGTCAAATGTATCCTCATAAACCTCTTCCTCCTCCGAGCCTGGAAAATCATATATGAGTTCTGCAAAGATCAACGATTTCTTCGATTTTGCCAAAACGAATTCGAGATCGAACTCTTGAAAAATAACAATCCATTTATTGTATTTTACCCCAATCATCCTTCGAGTGAGGATGAACTGAAACTGATTGATATGAGCTACAACCAAGGTTCGGCGAAGGAGAATTTAATTTCTCAATCTCTAAACCGCATGAACGGTGGCCAAGGCAAGTTTCTCCACATGGGAATAACGGATTTCCGCATTGATAAGGTTTCGGCTCAAATAATATATGACATGCTCGTGGAGCTCCTCATCCTCCTAAACCAAAACCATACCAACCATCCTCATGGACACGGCCACATAAATCAAGAAATCACGGCTATAGTCAGGTGGACTAAGCACGGGGGCCGATGTTAAGGCTTGCTAAAGAGCATCAAAGGACTATAGTTTTCTTGCTCTTTAATTCCTCTTCTTTAATGTATCCAAAGGGTTCCTTATATAGTGCCTCAATCGGGTAATGGAAGGTCAAATTCGAGCGATCTCAAGGCATATGGAATGCCAAGAGACAAGTGACTGGAATCCACATTAAGGAAAACTCCAAAAATCTTTGGCCTTTTCCACACATCCCATCATACGCAAGTTTAAGGGTCATATCTGCGTGTATACGCGAGAAAGGGTTAAAAAGTCGCGTATGGCAAATAACATGTGTTTTTAGGGATGATCTTGGAAACATCAAAGGTACAAAAATAGTCCATGGGGTCCAAAGAGTCCACAGAGGGACAAGGAAGGCCATAAATACGTGATCTACCATGTGTGGTAAAATCAGTTGTAATAGCAGTGTTGAAACCTCAATTCGTGAAAAATCATAGATACCGCAAAGATCTACGATCCAGAGCAAGGGGTCAGGAAGATCAGTGGATGAGAAGCAATCCGTGATTATAATCTATACAAACGATTAGATTAGGAATGACCAGTGGAGTGTTAAGGCTCTCATGATTAGATGGTCCCGATGAAAGTTGACCATAGATCGATGGAGGTCGATTTCCATTGATCAAACTGTACCCATGATGATTGTAGAATATTAATATGAAGAGATGTTTTTCGACGGATTTATTTTAAAGACACGTGGATGATGGATATGAAAGGTGTCTAGATCAAAAGGTTGAGAAAATATCAGGACCATAAAGGTCACATTCAGATCGATCTGACAGTAGACAAAACGCTCTCGTGTATGATCTATTTCTCGGCAAATTAATTGATTCACCCAACGCCATTTGTAACATGCGTACAGGAGAAATCATTCCTGTGGCAATGCCATGTCACCCCAGGATAGGTATCCATCGTGTGGTATGGCATGTGGAGATAGGGGAGTATCATGGGAATCTATGAGGTGGAGCAAGTGAATCCTCTCTTCACACAAAGTAGGGTAAGCGCGGTAAGGGAGATCATTCTTTTTCCTATGTCACAGGGGCGAAGGGGTATGAGAATGTCCATTCTGTATGCTTCGAAATGTAAGGTCGACCATATGGGGTGATGCCCAAGAATTTTTCCCGCAGAAAGTAATGAAATGCCGCAGTGGATAAAGTGACGTGACTAGATCTCCAGCAGGTAAAGGATCACTCGGCTCATGCCCTCACACATGTCAACACCAAGATACTCGATGATGGAATGTGCAGGAATGTTGACTGGTCATTGCAGAGTCCAGTATCTTAGTCCTATATATAACACCACCTTTCAAAGCCTTTGTAATATAGGGCATGAGCTAGCATAGAAGTAGAACCCGAAGTTTCATTTTGTTTCAAGTCCATAGAATTTCAAGAAGTTGGCAATGGAAATTTGGTTCGAAAAGCTTGTCCATCTAGGTGTATTGATAGTTGGTGAGCTTGTTTCTATGCTTATTCATTGCCTTGGTTTTCCATACCAGGGATAGCACCAGCTATCAGGGAGCAGACATGAATAATTTTGAGAGATACACCTATCTTCTGATAGCCCCACCCCCAGTTACGCATGGCATGGACACTCACATCCCATGAGTTCTTTTCTAGGAACCCCTAATGCCATCACTGCCGCTAAAGCTTCTGCATAAGAGGATAATCCTAGGCTGCACTTTGTGGGAGCAGTTGTTTGGTTTGGATCATCAGGGGTTCAATTCCTACATCACCCTATTTGTGAAGTCCACTTACCGAAGGTGGTGAGGGGGGTGGAGGCACACTCCACCATATTTCCTGTGGGAGAGCCCACCTCACGGAAGGTGAGGAGTACAAGAATGAGAAGCCACTAGAGAGGCTTTCCTTTTCCAGAAGCAATACATCCCTTGTTCCAAACCCCCCATCTAATAGTGTTAAAGGGAGAGGGAGGGGCTGCAGAAAAAGTTGAGCAAGGAGGGGACACAAACTACCCTCCTAGTTTGCGTCCATGTAGAAAGGTGCCTTTGAGCATAGACGAGACACAAATTTAGGAGGGAAAGAAAAGTAAGTTTATTTTGCTGACTCGACAAGTAGGCCAGTGATTTCGAACCCCAGTCAATGGTGACTCACCTGAAAATCGACCTGAAGGGATCGTTCTCAGAGATCAGCAGGCTCAGCAATAGAAACGTCATACTATCACCCAGACCGAGCACGTGCACTAACTCCATAATGTATGTTCAAATTATATGTAAACCATGGCATAAGTACCACACTCTGTTTATTAGTTTGATAGTGACTGTAAATCGTCCTGGTATGTCTTTGAGGACTAGCCTCGGGGATCTAAGATAGTATAAATAAGATCTCCCCATAGGGGAGAGTGGTTGGGATTTTTTCAAAGAGCGGGGGCTCTCCATTGTAATATGTTTTCAATCTCTCAGAGTTGAATAAAAATTTGCAGAGGTGGAACGAAAAACTCTCATGGCAGAGATTCCTGCATCATCTCTTTCTTCAATAAGTAAACCTTCTTTACGTGACTGTCTATCACGTTCTAATTACATTTTGTATTTGTTTTTCATGTTTGGGCATTAGTGTATATGGGCCAGAATTCATCTTGTATGCTCTCGGTCCACTGTTCAAACATTTTAAACATTTTCTTCTAACGCATTGCAGAATTCACCCTGGTTAGGTGCTCTGTTTGACGAGTTGTCTCCCTCTGTCCGCTAATACATACAGATTGAAGAAATGGTGTATGTCTTGCCTCTATCTACAATCCTTCAGACTCCTTGCCTCTTGCAAAAAAATTTAGACCTGATTAGTTGAATCCATGGCCCAATGGTCCCCTCCATGATTTACCCCACCAAACTTTACAAAACAAACTTGTCTTATTCAGAAATATAACCTTCTGAACATATTTGATTGAATATTTTGAGTGCAAAAAACTTGCAAACAGTGAGATATCCCTCTCAGATTGCATTGGGTCAAAGATACAGTCTAAAATGATTTTGATGTTACCCCAGGATTTACCTCCCGCAACCTGGGTACGTTCTTGGTGCTAACAGGACCATAGAGAGTTATCTCAAAAAAAATGTGTTAACAGATTTCCCCCTGATGAGTGAGGGTAGGAGCTCATCGTATAACTGATAGACATCATAGGGTTAATGGAGAAATGGTGACAACAGTGGAGAAACCGAAGGGAACCGTGTAAGAGTCTAAGTTTCTTCATTCGAACTGCAGTGGATTCTTATTTGTATTAATTCTCAAAAATGGATGAGGTACACATAATATCATACATATATATGGACGAGGCGGGCATACCCATGCTCGTCTCAATGTCTCAATATACAAATAGGGATTGAGGCTCAAACAATGGGAGTTGATCAATCCATACAAATGGAATTACATAATGGTGGCCTTAGTGGGAGGTTGAATACATATACTGATATGAGGTACGGGTACATAGGAATGATGGAATTCTCATGGAATGCAATATCACAACAAATGATTCTCTGTTGAATCTGGAGGTGTACATAGTTGTATGGACTCAATGACTGAGAGTACGAATATCTGAGGTACAATAAACAACATCAAGTACTGTAGATACATAGAAGCATAACATCGAGGGGCTTTCGAACACTGTCGCCAGCATCCTGAAGATCAAAAGGGACATGAAACTGTATGGGTCCCCAAAATAGAATCACCAATGTGCTAGGGTTAGGTTAAAAATGGGGTATTCAACCAAATAACGAAGGAACCAATACCCTATATGAATCTCAACAGTGCGATGATGGAGTTGAATTCGAGCACGTGAGACACAACCAACCCAAAAGGCACTAAGGACTCCTTTCAAGTGGTCCAAGGAACTCAACAATGAGGTGGATGAAACCATATACAAGGACCTTTGGAATATATGTGTTGATGTCAACCAAGGGATACTTGCAACTACCAAGGCAATGAGGTTTCCTTGATATAAGCATGAGGGAGACAACCAAAGATATGGAAAAACAAGGGGACTGAGACACTAAATGGGGAATAGGGGAAGGGGACTAAGGGGACTCAAAATTCCTTAATTTAGATTATAATGGTAGGGATGACCTGACAGCAAATGATACTGACTCATGGGGAGGGAATCGTAGTCGTGGAACCATGGAAATAACTGCAATGGGAAATACTTAGGGAAGGGACTAGACAAGTGATATCCACAAGATCCAAGGGAGACTCATCATAGAGTACTCTGAACAAAGGAGACCTAATGGGGGAAAGCTTCCATAATGTGATACTATATGTAATATTTGTGGGAACTGAAAGGCAGCGTTTGGACCGTATTCATAGTTTAAGGAGCTCGAAGAAGGGATAGAAGTATGCTTAGTATGATACTATCTCGTGGAATTTTTTCGATCCCGAGATGGTAAATGCTCGATTGTTTTTTCATGTTTAAAGATTCTGAAAACATGAAGAAGACACCAGTGGGTCTCTTTTTTCATACAGTAGTCTCCTAAGCCCGAAAAAGGATAAAAGTGTACAAAGGATAACTCTCCCATCCGAAAGGGACAAAGAGACTTATTTTTCGTAGGTAGTCCAACTAGGCCGAAAAAGGTTAAACCTATACTGATTGGATGGTCATTCAAATACTTTTACGAGCATGAACGAAACCAATTTTGCTCGATGATCTTTTCTTTATGAGAGGGATGGAAAAGAGATTAAATAAAACCCATAAGTGAGCTTTTTCATAAGTTACCCAATGTCCAAAAAAGCATAAAATGATACACGAGCAACCATTCCTAGCTAGAAGGTGCTAGGGTGGTCATTTTCTTTAATTGGTCTACATAGTCTGAAAAGGGGATAAATGGTACCACATAGACACCCTTTCAAATACTTTAACGAGCGTGAAAGGAAGCAAGTGTGCTCGGTAATCTTTTCATTCTTTTAGGAGTCATAAAAGAGCTTAACAGAAAATTTGTAATGGTCAGTCATGCAAGGAGTAAGTGTTCAATGAGCTGAAAGAGATGATGTTGTGATCATGGCTGATGGGGAGGAAAATTAACAGTGGAACACTAGTGGGGCCTCCTTGCTGGACAATGAATGGTGTTAAAATAATGGAGAGTCTATAGTATGGATGGAGCGGAGGGCTTGTGAACATGTCAATAGATAAGTGGTTTGATTTACATGGTGGCACACAAATCAAGGTGAATGTGACACTACGAACACATATGGTGATGCTTTACAGGGGACCATGCAAGCCTCACATGAGGCTATGGTGCGAGATGATGATCAGGGAGAGAGGTGGCTTGGTGGGGAGTTTCTTCACCCAAGATATTTTTATACAGTGTCGGCATCTACCTATCCTCATAAAGCACTATCCATATGTTTGGATGGACTACTGAGGAGATCCGGAGATGCCTCGACCTCTAGGATAGGTTTGGGGACCTGACGGTATGTATACATGAAACTTTGTGGTTTATTCATATATAGTTTACTACCATAGTGATAGTCATATCATACATGTGATAGATACTAATGACCTCACCCTCCAGCAGGGTACCATCGATTCAGGAGAAAGGTGGAGGGGTTAGATCGACCTACTCAAGGGCAGAGGAGGAAATGGACTACTACATTGGACTCATTGCAACTGGACATGGAGAGAATATTGGAGGGGGTCACTGATGATGGGTGGAATTACCCAGACAATGATCTGATCATTGCATGCTATAGAGAACCTCTGGAGTGGATCTCTTGATGAGGAGGATCGAAGTTGCTGTTGAGTATGTCAGAGCGGTGGCACATGGGCACGTGTCGATGGAGGAGGAGAGATAAAATGAGGAGGAGCACACTGAGTCATGGGAGGATGTCTCAGAGTAACAACGTGTGATACTTCCCCCCAATGCGTTTGAGCATGGGGATTTTTGTACGATATGTATGATTACACGAGAAATCTTGTGGAGCTTATCTTTGTGTACTAAACATGATGATATGATATGAATGCATGTGGATGCATATTTTTGTATTTTGATGTGTTTGATGAGTCTCTTGTTATGATAATAACTATTCCTATATGATGTATATGACATATGTATGCATGACTATATGATGATACATGATGCAATTTAATTCCTATATGCGATGATTGATGTGCCACTCTAGAACTTCAATAGCCATTTGGTTTGATACAATATTGAGACTTCTGGAAACATGGGTGATCGAAATGGATTCAAAATGTCTAACTAAGTGTCTAGTACGCATGAACTCTCTAAAGAGGTAGGGATCACGTACCTGGTAGCAGTTATTCAACTAGGCGACAAACGGCTATGATTCTAGGAATACATCAAGGCGATGAATACCCAAGTGAAGGGTGGTAGTTAGGAGACTAGCAACACCATCGTACTCGGCCTAGTTATTAGTAGAAATACCAACACACATTTCATCGATATGGATCAAATCATGTGACGAGGAATAAAAGATCCATGCAGTCGAGGCAAGATTAGGAGACCATCTATTTGCACCATCAGCAAAACCAATATAGGAGGTAAAGATAGGATCCATTTGGAACAACCAAGGAAACAAATTGTGAGATTCATGGTAAAAACGATGCAAAATAAGAAAGAAAAACTATGATATAAGGGTATGGAGGGGAGTCAACTTTAGGCATATAATCTCTTAAGATAGAGTCCATTATGGGGATTCTTCAAGAGGTGACTATCGAAGTCAGCAAGGATATATGCCCCCTTCTTGAGGCATCGATGGATCATGTAAGGGTCATATCACATGGATTCGAGCTTCCCTTTTCTAGTATTATAATGGGATTGGTCATAGACGAGGACAAGGTGGCCCTTGCGAAAGGTGTGGGGGTGGAGGTGGGAATCATAATGGAACTTTGACTGAGTCTTAGACGCTTTGATCATTTGGAGAGCAGCACGACAATCCTCATTAGTTTTTTCAAGCATAAGTAGGCATTTTCAAATGGTGAGGTATCAGGTAAAAGCTACATGGAAAGGTGGAGCGATGGAATCTGGCATTCAATGGGAAGAACTGACTCCACACCGTGGAGTAAATTAAATGGGGTAAAAAAGGTGGTGGTTTCAAGGATCTCTTCGTCGTCATGAAATTGGCATCGACATAGATCAAGGGGATATTTTTGTGGTCGATGAGGGGGAAAGCTGACTGGAATTAGAGATCATATAAATGGTGTTATTGGTGTTATAGGAAGAAGTCGATGGGTGGATATCCTCAAGGACAGGAATTTCGAACTCACGAGAGTGCTTGCAAAGGTTACTGAGGAGAAACCAGTAATCAGGAAAGTTTGGGAAATGATGGGAGTAATTACCATATAGCCATAAATTACACATGAGTGGTTGGTTTGTAGTGATTTTTTCTTAACTGCGGGTATGGTTGGTACGTTGACAACTAGAGATTCGTTGGACTCGACTACTATGCACATATGGGTAAGAAGGATTGGAAAATATGGATAATTTTGTGTTGCATGGCCTTGGACATCACATAAAGCACAAGTAGGAGAAGGATTTGGTTCTGTCGGAGATTTGGGATCCTTGCCCCAGTATTCATGGTGTTAACACTCAGAATGTACCCATGTTGTAAGAGGTAAATCCCAAGGTAACAGCAAAAACCACTTTTAGAAAGAAACTGGCTTTTCTTTCCAGAGAGGGATCTCTCGAATACAGATTTTACAAGGCCAGAAATATATATCAACACTCAAAGATTAAAAAGGTGGTTGAAACAATACACATAACCATTGGGCATGGAGTCACATATAAATAAATAACATAAAATCATATGCACAGAAGCTCATCAGAGGCCAGGTAACCATTCAATCATAGTGATTCATTTAATCCATTTGGAGCAGAAGAAGTAGAGCACAGTCCATCAATACAGAGCATCAAGATATGAATTCAATATTGACTTTAGCAGAAAGGTTTATAAAATATTTGAAATAATGACCAGAGCATAATAAATATGAATTCCAATCATTCAACACTTTGTTCCAAATATGAAGAAAACAGAATGGAGTGAACACAGGAAAAACAATCACGAAGAAAGAAGCACAGACTGTAATACAAATGGCGTAGGAATATTTGATAATATCTTCGCATTCAATTTATTGCTCAAAAATATATGTCTTTTAAAAACATTCAACAACAGGACGGGTTCCAACCCCCATCTCCTAAAATAGATGCAAATATATACATAAAATAATTTGATCTTCCAAGAAGATTCATAACTGAATGATCGGCTCAATTAAAGTCTTGTAACTAAATTCCTAAATTTTAGGAATAAACTACAGCTTCAATCCTAACAAATCATTAAGCTAAAATCGACTTGGTAACATGTCCTTGTCCAGTCAGCTCCTTGGCGCGTAACACCTGTCTTCTACGGATGAAGGATGTATTTTGTCTTTCCAAACCTCTCTACGGCTTTCCACTGCTCCGTGCTTGGGATATCACATTCCATCATATCTCGAATTGACACTTCCAGCTCCATGTAAGCTTCATATGATACCTTGGGCAATCCTTTCCTGATAATTAAGAACTTTTGCAAGATTTTTAAATCCTCTGTCAGTTTGTCCACAATAACTTTCCCTGTTAGGCCCTTTTCCAAATCATCAAATTTGGAATGATCCATGCGGCCTTGAACTAATAAGCTGTGATAGTGCTCCTGAGAAAAAATCCATCCCTCTTCATCCCAAAAGGAAGGGAGGCCGTCTTCAAATAGCTCTTTGAAAACCTGCTTGAAGCTATTAACTTGTGAAACCATTTCCTCAGCTCTGTCCTAGACCGTCTTCATTAAATGATGCTTGTGGATAAAAATTTTAGCCCATAATACTATTGATATCCTGTCTTTTATTCCCATATCATGTAACTTTTTTTACGTCAATGAATTTAAAAAGTTCAGCGCATTCTTGGCTATGGCGAGGGGCTTTCTATCCATAGTTTCATTTACCAATTTTAGTCTCTGGTTGGCCAAATTGATTAATATGCATTGGTCATCAACAAAGTTCAAATAGTGTCTGAATTTTGTAACTTCTACAGACAGGGTGTCCCAAATTATGTGCTTCGCCCCCTACAGGGGACCCTTACCTATGTTTCTCTCCTTCAATTTATTGAACTTCTTTTGTAATTGGTTTTTTTCTTGCAATATTTTGTTTTTACTTTCATTCATTTTGGCTAACTCGAACTTTATCTTTTCGTTCTCCGCCTTTAACTCTTTTATTTATTCATCCTTTAAGCTGACCTGGGACATTGGTATTGACAAGTCATCCTCAGAAAATTCATTCAATGGTTTATCAATATTTACAATAGACAGGTCCTCATCAATAGGAGTCTGACTCATCAATTCCTCCATGATTTCCTTTTCCTCGTTTTGGTCCATTTTCAACAAGGAAATTTGAGATATCAGTTCACTCCATTCAGCCTCCCATCTGTATTTTTCCTCTTGTAACTCGACAGCTTTTCCCTTATGTTCCATCATCTCCTGGTGCATCTTATCCTTCTCTTCTTGTAGTGCCAATAATTCGGATGATTGAACATGTTCTGAGCCTGGGATCTTCAATCTTTTCTTCAAAACTTGGAGAGCATTGTCCTTTTCTTCCAACATTCTTCTGACAGCTTGGGTGTTATCTCTTTCATTGCCTGAACTGATAATATCTGCTTGTAGCTTTTTAATCTGAATGGTATTGGCCTTATTTTCAACTCTTTCATGTTTCAATTGAATCTCTAACTTATCTACCAAAATTTGTAGTTTATTGATTCTCATCATAGCTTGTAACAGATCTGAATAAATAATATCACTTGTTTGCTTATGAAGCTATATCTTGTCAGGTACACTAATCTTTTCCAACCTTACTTCCATCTCTGTCATCTTTTTATCATTAACCATGGCCAATTTGAAGGTGTTTCTTTCTATATCTCAGGTAGAAATTAAAGAGGTTTTTGGATTGCTTAAATTCCTTACCCGTGGGAGCAAACTTCTTGTCTCTTCCAGAGACTGCTTTCTTTTCTCCATATAACTGGCCTTAAGCTCTTCCTTGGATTTGAAAATTGAGCTTGGTTCTGAACTATCTACATCCTTGAAATAAAATTGATTTATCTGTACAAATTTTGTTGGTACTAAAGCAACTTTTTTAAAATCATCAGAAATATCTTCACTTGAAACTCCACCAACTTGTAACAATTTTTCCTTTTTGTGTGACCCATCTTCATCCACTTCCATGCTTTCAATTTCAGAAAGAATCCTTTTAATCAAAACATTAGGACCTTCTGACACTTGTGATACTGTAATTGGTAAAGTATTTGCATCTCCACCGGACTCTGGAGTTTCCATAAACTGCAACAGATTTGTTGTTTCATTCAATCCTTCACTAAACTGGTGTTCAAATGGTTTGTTTTTGTTGGCCTGCTTCCTTAGGGAAATTATGTGTTGAGGATCATAATTTTCCTTCGACTCTTTTTGAAATTCCATGCTTCCCAATAACTTTTCAATAAACACTAAGGCACCTTTATTTTTGAAAATAAAAGGGCCAACCTTGAGAGGGAATTTGATATTTGAATATTTTTTAAAGGCTCCAAAATGTTCTTCCTCTGAGTGCAACCTTTGCCTCATGAACTCCAATGCAAAAACTCTAGGAGTGAGGAAATCAGGTAACTTATATGGTTCTTGTTGCTAGGGTTTTACACCTAGCTTGTACGAATGAGTACCTACTAAGGACAATGGATTCCTTAGTAGCAGTTCAATGTTGTATGAATTAAAAGCTATAACAGAAGTAAAAACTAAATTTAAACATTTTCATAAAGCAAAACAATGGAAAGTAAATAATGACTTTTATTGATCTTACCTTCAATGGAAGGTTGGTGAAGCCCTTTGCGGTGATCCGAGTCGGTGGCTCCGAGCTTCAAGTTGCTTCTTCTCTTTCTCCAATGGTGGAAATGGGCCAAAAGGGGCTCTCAATGGTGAAAGTAGCTCAATGGTGAGCTAGAATTTCACGAGCAATTTTGGTAGAGGCAGGATACTTGTGATTGTGGATTTTGAATAAGGGGTCTCCATCACTTATTTATAGTTGGAAACCATGCGGTTTTAGGGTTAGGGTTTCAGCTGTTTAGGGTTTCAGCTGTTTAGGGTTTTTTCTTCATTTTCCTCATTATTTTATATTTTTTATTCCTTTTTGGAGACTTTTGCCTTTTTGGAGGAATTTTGGATATTTTTTGGAGGAAAAGAGGGTTTTATGGCCTTTTGGAGGCATTTTAAGCCTTTTGGAGGCTTCTCAGATGGTTTTATGGGTTTTTGATGGAAATATGGTAGGAAAATGGACAAATGAGCCATATAATGGGGTAGATGAGGTAGTGAACCTTTTTTGGGTGTTAACAGATTGCCCCCTGATGTGCGAGGGCAGGAGCTCATCGTATGGCCGATGGACATCATAAGTCATATTTGTTTTTCCTGGGGTGTGGAGAAGAGAAGGAACCAACTGAAGCCCGGAACATCGATCTCGAATCAACTGCAAGGACTGAAAAGTACATAACCTCAATAATGGATGAGGAATCATCTGATCATCTGGACGAGGCGGGCATACCCATGCTCGTATCAATATACATAAAAATAACTGTGAGGCCCGAAAAGGGGGACCTGTAGGATACATAGAAGACCACTGTGTATATCATAAGTGTCCAGAGGGGACACAAATCTGGAACATACTGCCGGGCTGACCATGTCTAAGCTGAACAACTGATACACTGGAATGACAGCAGTGCTACTGAATGTGGTTCCAAAGGAACTAATGAGCTGCTGGATCAAAGTGACAATGGTCATACGTGCAATGGTACACTGATCTGGAACTGAACTGGGTACTCAAGGAAGCATGGAACTGGATGGCTTCCGAATACAATCTTCAACGCAACCCGGACATCCACGGAAACATATAACTGGTCGTTTCCAAAGTGACTCACCAATGTGCTAGAGTCGGAGGAGATCCGGGGTCTTCGACACATAATGGAAAGGATATACATCCTGCGCGATTCTCAACGATGCGATTAAGGTGCTGAAGTCGAGCATGTGAGAAATAAATATTTGGAGAGGTAATGATGACTCCTCCCAAAATGGTCCGTAGGCACTCACCACAGATGGTGATGGGTCCAAGGCGCAGGGGCCTCTAGGTCTATCCTCTGGAATAGAGTGGCTGTCGTCGACAGAGGGAGACCTGCAACTATCAAGGCAATGATGTTTCCTTGACAGGAGCGCGAGGTGCAAAACCGAAATGTGATAGTACTGATGGCAGGGTTGATAAACTGGGGTAAATAACTGGGCAAGTAGAGTGGGTGGACTCAAACTTCCTTTGTTCAGATTATGATGGCGGGGATGATCGGGCAGCACATGAAACTGATTGGTGGTAAATGGATCATAGCGGTATAGGATCTGAGAGTGAATGGGCTAAGGGAGACTCAAGCCGTGGTAAAATGGTAGGAGACTGCAGAATACTCTGAACAAAGGCGACCTGCTTGGGGGTGCTGCCGAGAGGATTGATCATAGCGCCAAGAGGCGCGGGGGGACTTCTTCATGGGTTAGTGAACTAGAAGAAGTGTGGATATAAAATGGTACTGTCATGTGGATTTTACGAGCCCAGGACAATTCATGCTCGTGGTTGCTTTCAATTTTAAGGAGTCTGAAAGCAAATAAGAAGACTCTGAAATGATGGAATGGTACTGTCATGTGGATTTTACGAGCCCATGACAGTTCATGCTCATGGTTGCTTTCAATTTTAAGGAGTCTGAAAGCAAATAAGAAGACTCTAAATTAATGGCCAAGCAAGGAGGAAGTGTTCAATCAAGGAATATTTATGATGACCAGGACTGAGGGTGGGGGGGAACACTAGTGGGCCTCCTTGCGGGGTGAATGAATGGTGGCAAAATAACGAAACATTTGTAGTATGACAGGAGTGGATGTCTCATGTAAAAAGTGTGGAACAATCTGATGGTGGCCGATGTGGCGAGCAAATCGAGGCAGCAAGGTGTCGGGACACAATGTTGAAACGATGCCAAGTGAGAGCGAGAAATGATCTCAAGCATCATCACGAGCCCGGAAAAATGAATCTGGCGATATCAACAGTGTGAAAAATGGAGAACGGCCGAAGTGGCGCATAAACCGAGGCAACCAAGTGTCGGGGCACAATGTTGAAATTGTGCCAAGTGAGAGCGAGAAATGATCTCAAGCATCATCACGAGCCCGGAAAAATGAATCCGGCAATATCAACAGTGTGAAAAATGGAGAACGGCCGAAGTGGCGTGTAAACCGAGGCGACTAGTGGTGTCTAAAAAGGGATGAAAATTTGACGTAGAAAAAATGATGCAACGAGGTGACCATCGTGACGGTCTCGTCGTGCTGATTCCAAAAGTGTAGTTAGGGATGAATGGGACGTTGTTTTTTACGAACGGGGGGTACATCAGGCCATGTGTCGATGTGGTGCTCTATAATGGCAGGGTCAAGACCAGGCATTTCGCTATAGGACCAGGCAAAGACATCACGGAATTCTTTGAAGAGAGTTTTGTATTCCTCAATCTCCTGCGCAGTGCAAGATGCTCCTAAAGCGATGAGTTCGGGGGTGCCTCCGGGGGCAGCGATATCAATTTGGATGACAGGTGAGATGTTGGCCATGTTACCTTGTTCGAAGGCGACAGGAGCAGGAATCGGATCCTTGAACCAGTCAACCTTCGGGGGAAGGAAGGCTTTGGACTCGACTGTAAATTGGGTAGCAGTGTTAGAGGAAGATTAATCTGGGAGGAAGTAAGAACGATGGTGCATGTCATCCCAAGGATAATCCGGGGCAGTGAGAGCTTCGAGAATTTCCTCATCTGTACGGAATGTTTGGGTCGTCAAATCAATTGACGGGGGTGTAGGGACGGAAGAGATCATATATATGGTATTAATCTCTTCGGAAGAGGGAGAGTCCGGGGGGTGGATCTCCACAATGGTGGGTGATGGTTTTTCAATATCTGAATGGTTCATCTCAAAAAGAACGGGATTGACCTTTCCGGAAGGGGGAGAGACCGGGAAATGGATTTCCTTAATGGTGAGGCGTGCCATCTCGAGATCCAGATTGTTTATCTCAAAGAGAGTGGTATTAACCTCTTCAAAAGGGGAAGAGACCGGGGAATGGATTTCCTCAATGGTGGGTGGTGCCATCTCAAGATCCGGATTGTTCATCTCATAGAGAGCTATTCTGTACTCGGGGAGATCGGGACAGTGATGGGAGTAATGCCCGTAAACATCGCATAAGGCACAGGAGTGGTTAGTGCGCAGGGATTTTTTTCAAGGCATAGGGGTTGGATCTAGATGGACAACCGGGATGGTGGGGTCGTCGTCGAGCATTTGCATGTACTTCTTTAATGCTGGTAACGGAGGACATAGGTGAGTCACATGGCCCAACTCATCGCATAGTGCGCATTTGGGAGGAGCACGAAACACAGGGGGGTTTTTGACTGTCTTAGCAGGTGGGACAGCAGTGTAAGGTTGGGGGCCTCTGCCCCCAGTGGGTTTGGTAAGAGGAGGGGGAGGTTTTGCGGAGGGTGACGGGGTAGCAACACCGGGAGGTGGTTGACTAGTAGTGATGATGGGTTGTACCGGTTGCAGGACCACATCTGGTGTCGGGGGACGAACGGGAGGCGAAAGATACCAAACGGGTAATCCTAAGGTTAAACCAGGGAGGTTGAGGGTAGCCATAACCAGGGCGCTAGCCACTCCTGAGGGAGGGAAGAGGAAAGGAATGGTATGAATGGGTGTAGCACCAATGTGACTAAGTACCAAAGGGGGTTTAGGAAACAAAGGTGTTTGATTAGTAGGAGTCCGCGTGATGTGGCACAGGGTACATAGGTCGGACACTTCAGTGGTAGGAGACGGGGGTGGAATAGATGGGAAGGTTGAGATCATTGGTGCAACAGAGTAAACGCCGAGACCCACTGAAGACACGAATGAGGTGGTGGAATCCAAAATAGGTTGTTCAACCATGGGGAGCACGGGCCCTATAGAAGAAACGACTGTGTTGGTGGCACCTGAGATAGGTTGTTCCACCATGGGGAGAACATTTTCGGGCGCTGCAGGGGCATTGGGATCGTGGTAAGTAAGTTGGTCAACCGTGACCACACGTCCCTCATGGGGGAACATCATGATACGAAAAACGGTAGAAGCGACTGCCCGCAT